>RHLP01000028.1:0-74223 GCA_003719405.1 Aspergillus incahuasiensis | reverse complement strand
CCTCATGACAGAGAATAACCCCTCCCCCGACTACTCCCGCCCGCAGTTCCCTGCGCATAATGAGTCGCGGGTATGGGTGATTACCGCGGGGGACTCGCCCGTTGGGATATCGGTTGCCCGCCAGATCCTGGCGCATGGAGATAGCGCTCTCGTCGGCATTTCATCATCGGACCTCGAACGCGATGCGTGCCGCCGGGACATGTTCGACGCCTTTGTGGCTGAAGTTGAAGCCCACCGCGATGAGGGCTGGGTTGAGCGGTTCAAGTCTGTTCAATTGGATATAAGGTGCGCATTGGATACGGTACCGCCGCCTTATACAAGAGGGCTTTTTAGCTGATGTCCGCAACACAGGATAGTCGGAGAATGCCAGGCCGTGGTTGCTGAAGCGGTTGCTACATTCGGCAGGATGGACATTCTGCTCTGCTGCACCAGCCAAGGTGAGACTTTGTCGCAACCCCGTAAAACATTCTGTCTAACGTGCTGACTATCTCTCAGCCCTTGTTGGAACAGTAGAGGAGCTCGCGGCTTCCCAACAAACCCTGAACCTCGTCCGCGACCAGTTCGAGGTCAACTACTTCGGCCCGCTCAATATCATCAAAGCGTCACTGCCTCACATGAGGCGTCAGAAATCTGGACATGTCATGATAGTTTCCGGAATCAGTATGAATATCAAGTAACCCGGTTTCTTACTTGAACACATTGCTAACAAGCAGCAGCGGCTCACATCGGCACACCCGGACTCGGGATGTACTGCGCCGCAGGCTGGGCCCTCGAGGGCTTCTGTGATGTAAGCCTCATACTACGAAACATCCTCCCTTCTGCAGCCACTAACCGACATCTCTCGCTTCAGAGCCTGGCATACGAAATCGCCCCCTTCAATGTCAAACTAACCATCTTTCAATGCAGCATTGAAATCCCTATCCTCACAAACCTTGTCACCAGCGTCCCCCCTATTACACCCGCCTATTCCCCGGGCATAAACCCAGCGCCCTTATTTCGTGGAATCCTCAACCGTCTCGTATCTCGCTTGCCGAATACGCAACACGGCAGTAGCAACAGCTCCCAGAGCCAGACCAGCTCCGTTGAAGATGGACCCTTCTCAGGCCCTGATCTCATATCCACATACCCTCCGCTTAGCTCAGCGCATATGGGAGTTCTTGTGGAAGAGACGGTCTATGCAATTACGGCGATTGGCGGGCATGAGAATCCGCCGTCGCGGCATATTGTTGGTCAGGAAGGTGTCGCGAGTGTCAAAGAGAAGCTGAAGACTGTCAGTGAGGAGTTGGAGGATTTTATTCAGTGTAGTTTCGCCGTCGATTATGCCGCTGATGCTGAGCAGGGCAGATTGGTCAGAGAAGAGAACCCGGTGTTTGGAGCAAATAATGAACCATTTTGATAACTGAGGGGCATTTATCACGGTGGTATTTCTGATATAAGACGTAGAAAGTAAAGTTCATGGAGAGTGAGTCTTGTATTGGAGGTGATGATCTTAACTATCAAAGTGAAAGATCTGTCCCAGAAGCGAAGTAGGCCATATTTCTCTAGCTAATAGAAGGTGGACTCATCGGGAATATCAATGGAAACAGATAAGACACCGTTCCTTTACCTGTGCAGAACCTACTTGTTCTTCACAAACCAAGCTTGTCTGACTTCCCAGAGAGTTCCCATGTCCTGGTTATCCCTAAAGCAGCGGAGCTCTTTCCAAGCGTTGCCGTTGGTGGCTTTGCTGACCCGGCCGTCGATTTCCAATATCTTTAATGTAAGTGCCGTCAGAGCCTGGATGTCTCGTACGATCACCTCATCTGCTTCCCCGTCTCCTTCCGATGTCGATTGAGGAGCTTCGTCATCCACAAGGTCGATTACCTCCGGCTTTTTGGACTTTGCCTCGTCTGTTACTTCTGGCTCTGTACCATTCGAAGGCTCCCCAACCGAGTGTGAGTTACCGTTACGAATTTCTGTTGAAGGGCCAACGCTGCTCTCCATATGTGACGAGACTGGCTGTATTTCATTCTCGGATTGGGAGCTAGCAACTTGGACTGCATATTTTTCCGTTTCCTTCTGCAAGGGAGCAGGCTGCTGCTTGCGAGGACGCCCGCGTGGCCTTTTGGCGGGTATGGTTTCGGTGTCGGGCTCAGCACTGCGCTTCCTAGAGGAACCAGCCTCTGGGTCTGTCGCATGCGGCTCCGTACTTGTATCCATGGGGGATGTATCGTTGAGTTGTGATAATGGTGGGGTTATTGGGCTAGACTCTAGCGTGTCCTGTTCTTCTATGTCCGACATCTTTGCATCTGGGGTCCTTGCCGCTTTCAAGAAAGTCCGTTGTCCCGCGGGCATAACGAATGTCAAGCTCGATCCATTGATTTCAGTAATCTGGAGAGATGTTAGTTGCCTAGATGATCAGCGCATGATAGAGAAGCAAACGCACCCTGGCTTCCTTCTCAACCAACACTCTTGGACGATTGAAACTCTTTGACCATTTCCAAATGTCACCTTCTCGAATAAGACCATGCTCAATGAGAGTGCTCAGCTTGATTTTCGAGCTTTCTCCAGCAGCTAAGGCTCTATCCATTTTCTGCTTTTGACCCCAAAACTCTTCGAATTCGCGTTCCTTGAACTTGTCGAACTTGCCAGCAGCTCGCTCTTGAGTGGCCTCTTCAGCCTCGCGCATCCATTGCGGATCATAGCGACCACTCTCAAGGTCTAGCTGAAAGTTCCGAAGAGCGTCGCCCCAGTTATTTGAGAAGCGCAGGAATGCCTCTGGTAAAGGTTCGATTTTGGCATCAGGATCTTTGTGTGAAGGCTTTGCATTCGGATGTATGTCGCTAGGGAGTAGACTTAGAATCTCTTCTTTCTCGGACTCTTCAAGACAGTCCCAAGCTTTAGGGTGCGCGAGCAATGCCTAGATCCCATATATCAGCCATTAGCACTGTTTCACGGGGCTACAGTATTCTTCCTCAAGGTTAGGCTTACCTTGAGATTTATGTTAATGAGTATAGACTCGTCGCTGGTCATCATCTTCTCTTCTTCATATTTGTCCTTCGCAGCCCTACGCGGAGTCCTCTTCGACTTCGAGTCTCCCATTGCGACGCTGGCGGGAAATTTCACTACATTACCCGATGTAGCTGCTTCAGCGGAAGAGGTCCCACGACGACTCCTAACACATCTCTGTCAGTTCGGATTGCAAAGTATATAATAGTAGAGGAAAGCTGTCACGCTAACCAAGCATGACCTCGAGGAGCTAGCGAAGCTTACCTCGCTGGCTGTCTCCTGATACTGCCAGCCTCGACCGCCTTGCGTCCGCGGGCCATTGCTCCGCAGTCTGGACTTAGATAGATGAGGACAACAAAGCAGAAGATCACGATCGTCAAAGACCGAACACGGCTTTTTTATACGAGATCAGCGACAACTGGTATTATTGGACAGATATTGCAGGATGGTCAAATCAACTCAGATCGCCAGGCTTGATGGTAAGGCAGTTGTGGGAAGGAGATGTGGTTTCGCTGGAAGTAAACGGAGAGCTAATGCTGTAAGGTAGGCCTGATGCTGGCAGCGTCAGTAGATGATGAGCAAGTGAGTCGGTTTCTCTATCTCTGAGTGTATTGCGACCAATGCGCTCAATTGACTCACACTTTCTAGGCCGAAACACAGCTCTCTGAAATCAAAGGGCAAGCTAAGATGATCTTCCGCCGACTGAGTCGCAATTCCGCGCCTCAGGCGAGCATCGAATCCGGCCAATATAATTTACAGTAAGCCTTATTTACTGTGAAGACACATTTCAGACTGAGGATTCAAGCTGATTGAACGATAGCTATTTGATCAAAGATGACGTCTGCTTCCTCTGCATATGCGATAGCTCATACCCCCGAAAACTCGCCTTCACCTATCTTTCTGATATCGCAACTGAATTCACCAGCACGTACCCTTCCTCGCAATACCTGTCTCCAACCCTGCGACCGTACGCATTTGTGGAGTTCGATACATTCATCCAGCGCAGCAAGAAGGTGTACCAGGATAGCCGAGCTTCGGCCAACCTTGACCGGCTGAACGACGAGCTTCGGGACGTAACGAAAGTAATGACGAAGAATATCGAGGACTTGCTATATCGAGGAGACAGCTTGGAGCGCATGGGCGAGCTATCAGGCCGTCTGCGGGAGGACAGCAAAAAGTACAGGAAAGCGGCGGTGCGCATAAACTGGGAGTTGCTGGTAAAGCAGGTGAGTTCTCCATGTTGTATCCAAAGCCTCAATCTGACTCCTGGCAGTATGGGCCGTTCGCAGGCGTCGCGATTATCTTTCTCTTCCTTATTTGGTGGCGCTTCTTCTGAGCCGTTTCGCAGCACAGCCGTGCCACATAACTACCCCCTTGTAATTATTATGCATAGATAATGTATCTGGTGGTTGCAGGACACCACCACATCTTCATTTTCAACAGACCGAACAGGATTGGCTCGTAAAGTCGTTTTACGTTGAGAGGAAAAACGTGCGTTCCGGCTGTGAACTTGCTATCGCAGCAGATCAGATTTCATCCTCTTCCTCATCAAAGTCGTCTTCCTCTCCCATATCATATAGGATACGCCCGCCTTCGCCAGGTCCATCACCCTGTTGCGCATCAAAGTAGGGCAATACAACACCTTCCCTTTCCAGGCGCTGCCTCTCCGTGAGCCGTAGTTCAAAAGTAGACTCAGGCTCCTCATTTCCATCCGCAGCACCAAGATCCTCAGGTGGTCGATACAGTGGGTGGTCATCGAGTAGCGTGACGATCTCCTTCACCTGGGTAGCCGGATACCGGGACACAGGAGGCAGGAGGTACCACTCCAAAACTCCACGGCCACTCTTGCGCCGATATTCCATTTCCAGAACAACGCCTCCAGCTTCCGAGCTTTTCCCAATGGGCTTATCTAGTCTTCCTAGTAGGACGCCATCTTGCTCCTCCTCGAGCCCGAACACGGGCGGGGCAAGGCTGCGGTCTCGGGCGGCCTTTTGCGCGAGGATATGTGAAAAGGAATGAAGTTTTATGATGGTCGTTGCGAGGTACGTTAGGACTGATAGAGGCGTTGGCATATATGGCGACTGCGCTGGGCTGCCAGGAACATCTTGGTGGAAGGTAACGACGAGGGAGGTATCCGGTTTGGTGGTTGCAGGGCTCGAGGGGACGATGAATGAACTGAGAAAAGTGGACAGATGGAAGGACCTGTCAAGCCTGGTAGAGTGTAACAGCGGGTTGATTGAGTCGATGAGAATCAGTCGCCCTTTATTCTTGTCAGAACCACGAGCAACAAAGTGACTAGGGCAGTCGATGCATACGGCGATTGGGGCTGTTAGAGGAGTCAGGCTTATATGCGGCAGCAACTTCTCTCATTATATCTGTGGAAGACTTTCGGCGAGCACTGACGAATGCATCGACGCCGTCGTACGGCTTCAGCGCCTCGAAGGCGATGAGTGTGACATGGACTTTTGAGAGCTGTGGCGGGTTAATAGGGCGTCATACCTTGCAAGATGGCCTGGAATGGCTTCAGTAGAACTTACTCGCGCACGTCGGATATACTCCTTAATCAATGGTGTGGCTGGTTGCTCCAAAGAGTCCAGTAACAGTGTGAGTGGTGACGCGGTATCTCGGAGACTGAGCAGTTTCGAGATGAGCAACAGGTTATGAGTCTGACGATGGGACAGATTTGAGGGTGCCATGCTTATGTTCAGCGAAGATGAGAGCCTTCCAGCGGAGAAAGGAAAACAAATTCAGACCTTCCGAGACACTGCGGGGTTCTTTTGGCGGCATGAGGGGTCAGTCGGCGCAAAAGATTTCCAGCAGCTGGAAATGCGCTTGGCTGCTTTTGACCTAGCTTGAGGCTCGACGGCACGGGCCGCTCGCTTACTTACCACATCAGGTGTTACGACTGGCTATCACGTGTAAGTATACTGGATGGTATTGCGACCATGGAGGATTATTTAAGAGATGAAAAGGTAGCCGCGCGATAGCTCGGTTGGAGTGGAGTAGGCTGCTTCCAGTTCTGGTACTTTAATCTTGTAGCCTGTACACTCCATAGTCCTAGAAGGAAATAGAGTCCTCAAACGACAGACAATACGGTCTTGTCAGACTAAAAGCTTTCACTCTATCTAATTCAGGCGATAATCCAATCCAACCAAGAACAAATCATGGACGTTACAAATGTATAGCGCTGGGGCCAGGGACAGATGACAGGGCGCGTTCTCATCATGGCCATGGTCAAAGAAGGTTTTCTATCTCCACTGGACATATCGTCCAGCAGACGGGAAAGCCCTTGCTCTACCCACCAACATCCAGTTCCTTACCACTAACCTTTCTCCCACAAGATCGCGTCTAATACAAGATGAGAGGGCTTATTAAAGCTCGACGAGACTCGCGAAGCGCAGTTGGTGGGCTCACAGGACATAGAGGGTCCTTTCAAGAAACTCCAAGGTGGTTTGCTCAACGACTCTCAAGGCCAAATATGAGCTATTGACGCAATTAACAGCGCTTTCGTGACTTTGAGTCATCTCAGTATAGTCAGCCTGGCTTTCCTTTTTCTGAACGCGTGGGGCACATTCAAATGCTTCCACAAGAGACGACGGGTCTGCAGACGTCTAACCCCGCAAAGTCATGGCCTCGATAAGGCTTTTGTTCATGCTCCATTCCTTTCACTTACACAAATTGGAGGTTCCTTGAGTAAATCACAAGCCTATGGTGCGGGAAGCCCAGTGCTCACTGGATTACCAGGTACTCTCCGAAATGGGATAGGAGCATTTGTAGACATAGATGGGGCTATGAAGGCGGCTGGGTCCTCTCTGGTAGCATGACCCTCACTTCAAGGCTACGATGTAAGATACTATAGAAGTAAATGGTGAGGGCTAACTCCTTAGAAGCGGGTTTTTGGTCGTTCCCGGCGCCATGAGAAAGCGCCTGCGAGATGCCGTCGTTAAAGGATCCTGTCATTGTTCTAGCAAGTAGCTCATTATCCTCTTCCGTGAACCAATGCCTTGGGCCACTGCTAATAATGTTTCCTCGAATATAAGTAACACTCTTTCCATTCGAGGGCACAGAGTGGGAGAACCCTCACGGCATACTTTAACAGGAAAGAGTTGGTCGTCTCGGATTCGAAGATCTACTATTTCCCAGGCTCTCTTAGTATCGTTAACCTTCAGTTCGTGCGTCATTAGGCTGTTAGAATCCAGTCGGGGCTTGACACTACTACTCCGTATTCCGTACTCAGCTCCCTCCGCCAAGCCAATTGAAGGTGTGCGGTGATAATGGAGTAGATGATGCTTGCGACATGTTTGGTGGTCACAAAAAAGGGGCTTCAGAAGTGCACCGGTTAATTACTTCAGTCTCGAGCAACTGAAGCATTTTGATCTAGAGCCTGCAAGATAATGATACTAGGGGAAGCCATCATCCATGATCTTGTGCATGTTGATCTTCCCGCCTCGCTAGCTCCCGAGAGTCTGGATATACCTATGGCTGAGGCATCGATGGCAACAGCGTTGATAGTCGAGATATTGAAGATCAATGGGCTGGAAAGAGTTAATAATAGCTTCGTCGCCGTACAGCTATCCATTGATATACATAGTACGGAGTAGTTGTGTACTCCTGGGAAAGAGGATAAAGGGGCGGGCAGGTGCCGAAGCTAAAAGAAGCGGCACAGCTGGCACAACCCGCCGCCCGTAATATCTTGCACGAAGCTTCAATCTTCCCCGAACAACAGCAACAATCGTGGTCACTATCAGCGTCCCCCTTTTCCTGGCTTAATCGACCAGAGAGGCATACAATAAACGTCTTCCCCCTTGAGATTAAGGAATTGTGCACCTTGACGAGCAAGCCCCCCTCACGACCTTGGAAACGCATCCTTCTCGCAACAAGTCACATTCAAGCTTTCAGCACCTGACAATGGCAGAGCCGCCGGCAAAGCGTGCTCGCCGCGTCGATAGCTCGGCGATGTGGGATATGGATGAGCGAGGGTCGCGATCCCCTGGAGGTGACTCAACATACGATAGGAACTCTCGACGCGATCCTCCATTAGATGATGGACGACGGGACGGACCTCGCGAAGATCGAAGATACCGGTCCCGATCAAGAGACAGGCGAGAAAACCGAAGAGAGAGGAGCAGATCTAGGGATCGCCGCGACCGGGATCGGGACCGTGACCGTGACAGGAGAGATCGCGATAGGGATGGGCGGGATGCACGAGTTCGTGACAGAAGCGCCAGCCGTGACCGACACACAGACAGACGAGGTACGTATTTCGGCAGGATTTCATTGCCAAAATGCGAGCCTAACTTTGAGCGAAGGGCATCCTCCCAAGGGCGACAGGTATCGCGACCGTTCCCGTTCACCCAATCGAAACGGCACTCGAGACAGGACGCCGCCAGGACGAGTCTCGCGTGGTGACCGCAGAAACGATCGCAGGGACCAACGGGATCGACCGAACGGTGTATCAGATTCCAAGAATCAACCGGAACGGGCGAAAGGAGACTTTGATATGGATCTGGACGATGCTGCTGGAGAGGATGATGTTGAGGAGCTTATGCGACGAAGCATGGGATTCTCAAAGTTTAGGAGCACCAAAAACACAAAGGTCCCTGGGAACAATGCCTATGGTTTGCGAAAGGAGAAGAAGACGGAGTACCGTCAATACATGAACCGCCAAGGAGGATTCAACAGACCTCTGAGTCCTTCCCGGTGAAAAGCAAGATATCCCCCCATCTGTTGTTTTCTACTATATCCTCATTACGTTCTTCTATTCTTTTTAACTGGAGAACTCTGTCATCCTGCGCTCGTTACATGCATTTTCGGTGTTAGGGCTTTCTCTTCAATTTATTGCTGCGGACATTGTATTATCCTCTATGATCTCGAATTTTGCGGATGCAATTGCATCGCGCCTGCATCAGATGAACCAATCTCTCGATCGGTATCCATTTGACGATGTTACTTCACCGTTCGTGCCCCGACCGGTCCATGTCCGATGTTGGAGCGAGAAAAAACACATGACTCAAGTGACGTAGCCGGGTCTAAAAAAGGTACCACCTCCATGCCCTCCGGCCAAACCTCCGCAACCTTCGACACTCATCACCGTGGCTTCCCTTCGAACCACTAGCTCTCGCATCGCACAATACAGGAAAATGTCTGCATCCACTGACCGACGCGACATCGTTATTGTAGGTATGAACGAGGTTATCGCTCTTAGCTCCACCCCGCTTGAATGATAGGACTGGGTTTATGGACGGCTTTATTAACCATGTTTCAGGCGGTGGCATCATTGGATCTTGCTCTGCTTACTACCTGACGCGCCATCCTTCTTTCGATCCCTCTCGCCATTCCGTGACTCTAATTGAAGCATCCGATATTGCAGGAGGGGCGTCAGGAAAAGCGGGCGGTCTTCTAGCGCTGTGGGCGTACCCAAGCAACATCGTACCGCTAAGCTACAAACTCCATGCGGAACTAGCCAAAGAACATAATGGAAAGGTTAGATGGGGTTATAGAGAAGTTGGCTGCGCACAACTAGTCGCAAGAGGCCGCCCGCTCAGCGACAAGAAGGATGGGGATAGTGCCGGTGGCTCCTTGTCACTTCAGAAGCGCAGCGCAGCCGCCATGGGGAAACTAAAGACCGCCAAAGCACCCCAGGAGCTGGATTGGATTGAGCCGGAGCTAATTAGAGGCTACGAAAGCATGAGTGACCCGGGCGAGACGGCGCAGGTGCATCCCTACCTCTTCACCACCTCGATCGCGAAACTCGCGGAAGAGAAGGGCGCCAAAGTGATACTGGGGTCTGTCACGGACATTGACCACGAGAGCGACAGGGTCAAGTCAGTCACATATACAGAGAAGGAAACAGGCCAGGTACAAACCATCCCTGCCACCGATGTCGTTGTGGCTGCTGGTCCGTGGACAAGCTCCATCATGCCAGAAGCCCCAATCTCGGCCATGCGCGCACATAGCGTTGTGATACGGCCGACAAAACCAGCCAGCGCGCATACTCTCTTCACAAATATCGAGATTCCCGCCAATTTCGACCCATCCGTCAAATCGCGGCCAACCGTGGCATCGCCTGAGATCTACGCTCGCCCTGACGATACAGTGTATGCTTGTGGAGAAGGAGACCAGGTGGTCCCGCTGCCGAGTACAAGTGTAGACGTTGAAGTCGACCAGGAACGGTGTCAGGATATCATCAACCAGGTCGGATCCATTTCCGATGCTCTCCGCGATGGCGAGGTCACAGCACGCCAGGCTTGCTACTTACCCAATGTAAGCTCGGCGCGTGGTGGCCCACTGGTTGGTCATACTGGAACGAAAGGTCTTTATCTGGCAGCTGGTCACACCTGCTGGGGTATCCAAAATGCGCCTGGCACGGGCAAGCTGATCAGCGAATTCGTGTTTGATGGCCGTGCAAAGAGTGCCAACATTGGGTCTCTGGACCCGAGAAACTTCCTGTAAATAGGCATCTGGAACTGTATATATCCTACCAATTGACACCGGTGAGGTAATTGAGCACATGAGACCAAGAGTACGTAAGACAGTACTCGTACCTCTCCAGAGTATATTGAGTGTATATTGTGGAGCTTGGACCAAGTGATCGGCGGAGCGCGTCAGCTTCCGGTGATGCCAGATAAGAACTCCGCAATCAGTTCCGGAGCCCGATACCTTGTCAACCACACAAGCTGTTTCCTCAGTACATGAGGCCGCTACTCCATCTTTAATGTCGGCATCATAATGCGTCTCTCTCTTTCCTCTTTTCTTTCAGCGCCGCTGTTCTGTACGGCGGTACTCGCCAACCAAGCGACTGACGATGTGTCAACACTAGCCAACGAGGCTGCCAAAGCGAGCAACCAATCGCTGCTATGGGGTCCTTACAAGCCGAACCTGTACTTCGGAGTTCGTCCTCGTATTCCCAACAGCGTCTCTGCAGGCTTAATGTGGGCAAAGGTCGACGACTATGCCACAGCTCAAGAGAGTATGCGCCCACATCCGTCATAGACGGCAATCATGCCCAATGGGCTTCCGAGATCTGGAAAGCTAACAGATCGAAGACTTTAGACATACTTGTGAGCAGAATGAAGGGATGGCAGGCTACGGTTGGGACGAGTACGACGTTCGAAAGGGCGGCCGCGAAACGATCCACGACGCCGGAAACTCGCTCGACTTGACCATCGATTTCGTCAAGGTCCCCGGCGGACAACATGGAGGCAGCTGGGCTGCACGAGTAAAGGGCGTCCCCCGCGACGATGCTCTGCCTGACCAACCCACAACGGTGGTTTTCTATGCTAGCATGGAGGGACTCGGCAGCTTGGGTGTTGCGACCGAGAGCGACGACCCTAGGGGATTTGAAGGCGATGTCAAACTTAACGGATACACGACTGAGCTTGGAGATTTCTCCATTGATGTGACTGCTGGCCCTAAGAGCAATGAGCACCCTGAATACGATCATCCCTCATATGACGACAAGCCGTTGGACCGTACGATCGTGTCCAGTTTTGCGGCGCCGCCGGAGCACACCTGGCAGTCAAAGGGTTAGTGTCTAATTCTATACCCTAACATATGCGTCTGCGAATCGATGTTAATGGTTATCATAGTCATACTGTTCACGAAGATGAAGAAAGCAGTGGATGACACCGTTCAAAAATATGGATCCGACAATCCGCCTCCGCCTGCTCAGGTTTTCACTATTGACAACTCTCCAGGCGATGGAAACGTTCAATTGGTGCAGAAGGTCTTTTCCGGTGCTTTCGAGGTAAGTCGTTCGAGCTTTTGGTTTTCACCAAGCTTACAATAGCCAGTTTGACATTCTGTTCTCCTCCGGTTCATCGCCAGAACCTCTTACTTGTGAGTCAATCAATGTGTGCCTCAAAACAGCAATGACACTAATTACCCCATAGCTGAGACCCTTACTTCTGAAATTGAGAGTGCTTCAGTTTCCTTCTCCGAGAGATTCAAGAAAATTCTTCCTCCGCAGTCACCCTTTGATTCAGCCGATTACCTCAAGTTCTCAAAGTCCATGCTCTCCAACCTGATTGGCGGCATTGGCTTCTTCCATGGCACTGACATCGTTGATCGCTCGGCTGCCCCAGAGTATGACGAGGAAAATGAGGGTTTCTGGGAGGAAACAGAGGAAGCCAGGGGTCGGGTACAGCCTGTGCTTGAAGGGCCCAAGGATCTATTCACTTCTGTGCCTTCTCGCCCGTTCTTCCCTCGTGGCTTCCTCTGGGATGAGGGCTTCCACTTATTACCAGTCCTAGACTGGGACCCTGATCTTGCGTACGCATCCCATTCCATTGAGCCTTGGCAGATCGTGACATGACTAATTGCCGGTAGACTCGAGATTGTGAAGAGCTGGTTCAACCTGATGGATGAAGATGGCTGGATTGCGCGCGAGCAGATTCTGGGCAGTGAGGCTCGAAGCAAGGTCCCGCCTGAGTTTACAGTCCAATACCCTCACTATGCTAACCCGCCGACCCTCTTCATGGTCCTGGAAGCCTTCATAGATAAGCTTGACGCGGAAGACCAGTCTGCCCAGATTTACCTTGAGGACGAGGGTCTGCACTCTGTCTATGTGAAACAGCCGAAGCTTGGAGAAGATTTCATCCGCTCCATTTACCCGCTGCTCAAGAAGCACTACTTCTGGTACAGATCTACTCAGTATGGCGACATCAAGTCTTACGACCGTGAAGCATTCTCGACTAAGGAGGCGTACCGCTGGCGCGGGCGGTCTGTTCAGCACATCTTAACATCTGGATTGGATGACTACCCTCGAGCCCAGCCTCCGCACCCTGGTGAGCTTCACGTTGACCTTATCAGCTGGATGGGAATGATGACCCGGGCGCTTCGCCGCATCGCCAATACTCTCGGCGAGACGGAGGATGCTGAAGAGTTCAAGACCTACGAAACCGCTATTGAGCGAAACATTGACGATCTTCACTGGGATGCGGACGCGAAGACTTACTGCGACGCTACAATTGACGATTACGAAGAGTCCGTGCACGTCTGTCACAAGGGATATGTTTCAATCGCACCGTTCTTGACAGGCATGGTTGGCCCGGACAGTCCTCGCTTGGAGGCTATTTTGGACTTGATTACCGACCCCGAGGAGCTTTGGAGTGACTACGGCATTCGGAGTCTCAGTAAGAAAGATGAGTTTTATGGCACCGCCGAAAATTACTGGAGAAGCCCTGTGTGGATCAACATTAACTACCTTGTGCTCAAGAACCTATACGTAAGTGTCATGGACAACCCTTGACGCAAAGAGAAACTAATTCTGTCAATGTAGGACATTGCATTGGTACCCGGTCCTCAGCAGGAACGAGCCCGTGCCGCATATTCCAGCCTTCGCAAAAACCTGGTTGAGGATGTTTTCCGAGAGTGGAAGAACACCGGATTTGCCTGGGAGCAATATAACCCAGAAACAGGAAAAGGACAGCGGACGCAACACTTCACGGGATGGACAAGCTTGGTGGTGAAGATGATGGCCATGCCTAACCTTCCCGCCAGCGAGAAGACAGCTCATGACGAGCTTTGAACTGCATATATCAAGTCCTGTACATATCTGTAGCATAGACAAAATGCCGAGTGTCCTTTGAATGATTGTGTATGTATTCCAGATAACGCCTCCCATCAAGAAACCGTCCCTTAAAGAAAGAACTCATCGTCGCTGGCTGTAAGAGTCCTCCTCTCGAGGTTTACGCGGACGGTCATCTCGATCTCGATGTCTTCCGTGTCTATCTCTGTCGCTCCTCTCCATTCCCCTGGACCGCGAGCGTGATTGCCTCCTATGGCGCTCCCTGTCTCGGTCAACCGACCTCGATCTTGACCGGCGCCTATGACTTCGGTGACCCCTGTGCTCTCGCTCATCATGGCGCCTGTGGTGTCTGCGCTCTCGATCCCTGTCCCTGTCCCTGTCGCCACCACGCTCCCGGTCGCGATCGCGATCCCTCCTCGGACTCCGTGACCGGTCACGCCTTCGCCTTCGACTATCTTTCGAGTCTCGTTCTATACCAAACCAGTGAGCAATCGCACGCTAGCAAGCTAAACCAGATGGGTCCCCCTCCATACCTCTTGTCTTCTCGGTGGGTTCCGCACCAACCGCCGGCTTCTCATCCCCGCCTAGTGGCAACATGTTTGCGTTCTCAGATGGCAATGAGAGGCCTAGAGCTCGCGCCATGGCCTCGTCCTCTGCTGCTTTGACGCGCTGCCGCTCCTCTCGTTCCTTCCGAGCCGCCTCCTCTGGATCATCGTCCCCTCGCGCGTACCACTGTAGATCTTTGCCCTGTTGCCATCGCCCAACTGGTGCCATGAGCGAGTGGCCCAAGTAGTTTTCGCGGTGCGAGGAGTCTTTCACGTCGGACCATTTGAAGTCGGCGCGGCCGCCGCTGGAGTCTAGGTCAGCCAGGACATGGACTGAGAGAGTGTGGGAGCAATACTTACCGGCTGCCTTCTTTGCGGACTCCGGCGACGAGGTCCATTATCGCGGTAGAAGTTTTTGTCTGTTGAATTCAACAATGTTGAAGTCAAGAGTCGCAAACGAGCTCGAGCTCGGGGTGGCCTGGATGTGGCACGTGCGTGTTTATGCCTAAGGGGCAAGGCAGCAATGAGCTATGACTTCACCTGCAATAATTCCCCCTCCTGCCACTGGACAACTCTATATTATTGTAAAGGGAAAAGGACTTGAACTGTCTTTTCTTCTTCCATGTGCGAAATCAAAGATGCTCAGCGCGGGGCCAGTGCAGAGTGAACGACCTCTCACTTTGTGTGATGCAGTGCCCAATCTGATTCTGATACATATATCTGCTCCCGCTTTCCCATCCTAATTTTCTCGTCCTTGCTCCTTTGTGGCCTTATCTCTCTTTCTGCATATTCGCATCTCTGGCCAGTGATAGCCACAGCTGAAACAGTTGTAGCTGTCAAGAATGACATATACTAACAATAGCCAAAGTGCAGCACGCTCCAAAACCCACTATGGAGAAGGTCTCCAGTTGAGACCGCTGAATGTTGAGAAGGGATCGGATCGGGTGCGCTGTCTTTTGATTCGTTGTTTTTTGACTGGATGCTGATATGGTTCTAGTATCCTTCGTACGTTACCTGCTATGACCTGCTGGCCCAGCGCAGGCACTGATTGAGGCAACAGGACAGATGATGTCTATCCTCCTCGGACCTCCTACTGGCGCTGCAACCTGGTACTTGCCTTTAGACTCTCTGTGAATGACTCATACTGACAGGAGACAGACCGCACTCTCTCAGCGGCGGAATCTATTGTTTGTTGCTTGCAGTCACCAGATCTATGTCTGGGAACCGGCCGGGTCCTCTCAGACGCTAGGCTCTAAGCCTGAGATGATTATCACGCCCGTCATGAAAGAGTCTCAGGCTGGAGGGTATATCCGGCCGACGTCCCCGCATGAGGTCAACAGCATTCTTGTGGATGATTTAGGTCGCGACGAAGTCTTGCTCCTGGTCACGGATTCCGGTAACGTCTGTGGGTACCGAGTAGAGGCCATCTACTCAGCTTTGAAAAGAGCCACGGATGGCGAAAAAGCCAGGCTATTAGATGGCGCTGAGGTGGACCCCTTTTTCATTGAGTATGTTGGTGCCAGTGCTTGGGGCTTAGCTATCCACAAGTTCGCCCGTCTAATTGCGGTGTCTGCCAATACCGGCTACGTGACCGTTTTCGCCTTTGCGCTTGTCAGCCCCGGGTCAGATAAGGGCGAAGACTCATTCATTCAGCTAGAGGAGGTTGATAAGGCCAACGAGTATAGCCAGACCTGGCTGCACATACGGACAGAAGAGCAGTTCAGGCAACTGCAACAGTTGATGCCGGAAAAGCATCGTACGCGAAACATCAAATTGACATACAGTGGCCACTTCACCAACATACCGTCCGTCGGGTTCTTGAACACCGATTTTGATCCTAACGGAATGTGGATGGTCAGTACAGATATCTACAACAGAACAATAGTCTGGAACATCTGGGAGTCCCTGGGCCCGTTCAACGAATACCACCTTAACAATGTGGCTCCATGGAGTATTCCAGAGGATGCATATCTGGACGACGGGTGAGCTTTATTTAATTACCCTTTTCGCACTTGCTGACCATTTTCTAGTGATCGCGGGTGGTCCGTTATCGCCCTTGACCCACGCTCATTCCATCTAGTTAAGACCGAGGAGGAGGCTTGTGGTGGCCGACCCCGACGGCGAGTGAAGAATAAGCGCGAGATTCTTGATATGACCAACCTCACCAAGACGACCCCAAATTCATCACGACTTTACAACCATTTCCCGCCTGCAGTGAAGGCCGAGCCAGAAGAAGCGATGTTGCCCGATTTCTTTGGAGCCGACTGCCTTATCAGGGAGAGCAGTAACGTACAGGAAAAGGGCGATAGAAGGGTATCTCAACCTGCTGTGACAAGCACTT
Organism: Aspergillus incahuasiensis; assembly: GCA_003719405.1. Taxonomy (NCBI): domain Eukaryota; kingdom Fungi; phylum Ascomycota; class Eurotiomycetes; order Eurotiales; family Aspergillaceae; genus Aspergillus; species Aspergillus incahuasiensis. Next base: position 57,821 of record RHLP01000028.1, on the reverse strand, counting down.
TGCACCATTATGGGTCCGCTGAGACAATCAGTCACCAGGCTATGGACGGTTCCTTTGATGCTGATGATATGAGCGAAGACAGTTCTTCTGCCTCGGCTCCCGACCCAGAACCCCAGCAAGCCGCAGGCAATAACTCAATTCTAAGAGCCCTAGCAAATCATCCTAACCACGTTCTCTCTCCTGAAGACGTACTCGAGATTGCTCTCCGTGAGACAGCCGGTGTCGACATCCACGAAGTCCAAGCCCTACTCTCGGAGACATTGGGCGACGAAGATGACGATGACCACTTCCAGCTAGAAATGGAAGTCGACTCCTCAGAAGACAGCGAAGGCACATCGGAAGAAGGAACTGCGTCCCAGGTAGAGGATGATTTTTACCGGCAGTTTTCCACTCGTACGTGAGCCCTTTATCAGTTGCCTACAAGTCTTCAAACTCGATAAGAAGAGGCAAAATAGCACCGCTAACACACCCAACCAGCACCACCCAGCTCAAACTTCCCAATCCTCCACTTCTCCCACACAAACATAACCCTAATCCCACATCCCTTCTCCCTTCACCCCACGGTCGTTCACGGCGCGCCCCTCCTGCAGCGCTTCACTCAGCCTATCGGGCCCATCCGCGGCTTCGACCGCCTCAACATGGTCAAGTACATCCCGGAACACGGGATCGTCGTCGCTGTCTCGCAAAAAGGTCGCGCGGCGATCATCGCCCTCACGGAGTCACCCACTACCGGCCGCACCTTCCGCGTGGATTGGATTGTACCACTCGAGAGCCAAGAGAAGTACGGCGAGCGCCCGCTCGTCCCGCTGCTGGGGGTTGCCGTGGCGCCCATGCAGGGATTCGAGATCCAGCATGATGTACCGTTTATTCCACGGGGCGGAGGGAAAGATGAAGACGAAGATGAATATGCTGGCGACACGGATACAGATACGAATATAGACACGGACACTGAGCAGAGCGCGGAGGACTTCATGTTCCACTTCAAGGACACCAGCAACACAAACATAAATTCACCACCCTATACCCCAGCACGAGAGCAAGAACACCTCACGCTTCCCGAATCCCACGCCCGCGCAACACGCGCCTATCAACCTGAAGAGGGCTGGCGCGGTTGGAACCCGAGCCGCCGGTATAGACTCCTGCTCATGTACGCGGACCACACGGTCATGAGCTATGAGTTCTGGTATACGTGGAATACGTCGGGTGGGTGTGCAAGGGCTAGTTCCGGTGCTGCGTCTGCAGATGTTGGTGGTGATAACGGAGACGCAGGGTTTAGCATCAACGGGGAGAGAGACGATGAGGATGAGTATCTCATACTGTGAAAGGGGTGTTGTTCTAGAGGTTAGACGGTTAACTAGGTGGTGTGTGTATGCCTTGGGTTATTACTTGGGGAAGGGGTTGGAGGATTCTTATTTCATATATTTATCACATTCCACTCTATAGAGTTTGCTGCGAGGTGTGCATCTAATCCCGCCTTTTGCCTTACGGATAGGTATGCTGGTTATGATAGAGTAGCGGTAGCAATATCAAAGCTGTTTTACTAATGGTTTTAGCCAGCCAGCCAGTTTTTTCAACTTTTTAAGACACTTGAAAACACAAAAAACACAAAATTAGGGGTGCTATGCTGTACATGCCAGAAAAGATAAAGTTAGCTAAAAACCTGAAGGCCAGATCCCAACCCCAACCCGGATGATACGGAGTACAGCAATTTCTTGTACACTTGTATGAATAACGCTAGATATGCAAAGACGAAAAATGAGATGGGTATATGCCCCACAGAGCACAGCAATATTGAAAGGTTGCCCGGAATATGTGTTCTAGTACTGTCATGATATGATCGTGAAATCGTAAAGTAGCGAAATGTATGCATGCGTGAGATGGAATCGTATCGTTAGATGGCATGTGCGTAGATAGGTGAATGATGTGAGAGGTGTAGAGAGAGTTTGTAAAAGAGACAGAGTAGAGACATTTGATTCAAAAACCGTCTTCTAGCTCGTCACTGTCCCATTCATCTTCACGGTCGTTTTGGACAAGATCGAGAAATCGCTGGAGACCGCCACGGGGAGCGACAGGCTGTTCAGGTGCAGCGCGCTCAGGAACGCGGCCGGCTTGAATCTCTGCCATTGCTCGGGCCTGTGCTTGTCGTTCGGCTGCGGCTGCTCGGCCCGCTGCATCGAGGCCATTAGCATTGCGTCCTAACGCGCGGTTTCCAGCAGCAGCTTGATTAACCCGTGGCGGAACTGGAGCTGGTGGTGGAGGCTGTCGTCCGTTCCTAGGCTCGTTGTACTCACGATCCATCTCCCATTGAGGTGGTTCCTCGTCATCACTGCTGTCGTCGAAGATCATTTGTTGAGGAACTTGATGCAAGGCTTCTGCGCCTTCGGGGTTAAGGCCATCACCACCTTCCAGGTCCCAAAGTCTGTTAAAGCATGGGCTGGTAAGGTCGTTAAAGTGTCGGTAAGGGTTGCCCTCTTCAAGCCAAGCAGAGCAGAGATAACAGAAGTGTGTTTCACATTTGAAGCATTTCATGTGATTGCAGCCCATGCGTTTCTGGCAGGGAGCATCACATGTTGGGCAAGCAGATGTGTACAACCTAAGGTAGTTCTCAGTTGCTTGTTCCTCTGCGGTCAGCTCCGCCTGTCGCCGAGGGAAGCATCGTATTAACTCTCCGTGCCAGCCTTTCTTGCATACGCAGCAAAAAGCGTAGTTGCAGTCCTCGCAAATAGCCAAACGGTCCGCCATGGGGGGTAATTGGCTTTCCTCCCCAAGGGGGTCAAAGACAGGCCCTTCCGGTTCGTCATCTGAATCTTCCATGTCATCTGTCAAGGGATCAACGGGTTTAGGATGCTTCTTCGACCGAGCTGCGCCTTGACACCATTGTCGAGGACAATATATAGTTGTCTTGTCAGCTTCTAGCTTTCGTTTCCGTTTCATGAAAACATAGCGTTGTACGGTTTCTTGCTCGAGAGGTATTTGCAAAAGCTCTGATGGACTAAGTGTCCGATCCCGCTTCTTGCGGGGTTTCTTCTGAGCCGAAAGTGGTAAATTCTGTTCTTGACCGCAGTTGGGGGCCAAACACTTGACACCTTCAACATCGCCCTCGGTAATGCAGGTGTTGTAGAAGTCTTGCAAACAAGGTACGCAGAAGACATGAGAGCACATTAATAGGCGATGGCAGTTAGCGCCTTTCTTTGGCTCGAGACATATCCCGCATTCGAAAGTTTCCTGCTCAAAGTTTTCGCGCTCTGCCTTGTTATTGAAATCTAGCAAGGCTATTTTCAGCTCCCGCGGGAGCCGCACTTCGCCACCGGAAGCCTTGTCAATTCCAAACGCGGTCTCTGCCAGTTGTTGAAGATGGTCAATGTAACTGAAAACCACGAGGGAATGGCCAAGTTCTTCCCAGAGCCGTTTGCCATCATCCAGCAGTTTCGTGACAGCCCACAGCGGCAGCCAATGTGGATTGGTGCTCAGTTTGAAAACAGGAGGTTTCGTCGAAGGATAGCCTGTTGGAAGCTCGATCTCAAGACTAAGAGGAGGCAAGTGAGCGAGGGCATAAACGTCTCTCTCCGTGTCTATGTTGGGTTGGTCGCCTAGTTTGGCCTTGGATTCGAAGCCAGCCTCACTGGCGTCAAGTGAGGTTGGAGGAGTGAGGACTGCGAGGGACCCGAGTTCCGGATGTTGATAGAAGCAGACATTTAGAGGCGCCGATGGTTTGACTGGTATATCCAGCGAGGCTCGAAAGGGAGACAAAGGGTCGATCTTGATTTCCGGGAAAATGGCGACAATAGACGAGAGTTCTTCAGATCGCTCATCTTCTAGAAGAGCCTCCGGTTCCATCGCGAAGTCTATAATACCAGGGCAAGCCGAAAAGTTAAGGATTGCAGGTCCGTTGATCGAGGTCGGGGCCAAAGGCGGCAAGTGGCGATGGGCTGATCAGTAATAAGCAACGAATACAACCATAACAGACACCAATATAGATTACCCAGATGCTACCAGAGAAGTGCGTATTCCCAAGTCCTTCCTGCCGCTCTTCGCCGGAAGCTGTATAAAGGTAGGTGCAAGTAGGGTTGAGGACGAAGTGGCGGTTATCATAAATCGGCCGAACAGTGAGGAAATCTGGGTCCGGAAAATATGCAAAAAGGGTCCAGAAGTCCCTAAGATTGGTATAGATTACTTCTAGAAGCAGCCCCTGCGGTGGCGGAGAAATGAGGCGAATGGCGTGAAGAAAAGTATAGAGGTGGGTCACGCAGTCTGGAGCGGAGGGCGATCAGGACAAAGTTAAGGATTCGCTAAATGAGGTATACGAACGGCCAGGGAGGAGTGATGAGACAGCAAAGAAGGTTGTCTGGCAGGCTGGAAGAGAAGCGACGCTGAAGCAGATAGAAATGAGAAAGTTGGGAGTAGACGTGGAGAGAGAAAGTGCGTCATGGTTTTGATGCGAGAAAGCGTAGGAGCTGAAGGGGACGAGTCGAAGCAGGTCTAGAGACGAGACAGTGAGAGTAACAGAAAGGAGAAGAAGGACAAAAGACAACCCTGGGAAGAGACGAGAGAAGCAGAGTCAGAGTGGTGAAGAGTAGTAATTGTGATTGTGATTATGCTGTGGGGATGGAATGGCCAGTTTGACGGGCATCAGGCAGTCTTTGATGCCCAGCTGTACACAGGAGAGGTCTATTGTTTTAGATTCTTCATCGTGTTGACTTCTGACTTGAGGACTGTTTGATTATTTTTAAAATAGCAATCTGCTTCGCCTCTACAGGATAATTTCTTCTTGTGAGCCCATGAAGCGATGCGTTATCTGTGATGGCCTGAATTCTGAGGCTGCCATTGACCCCTCCCCCTCATTCCGGCTGCCGCTTTAACCGGCCCCAGCTCGAGTAGAGCAGCAGCGGATGCCGGCTCGGAGAAACTGTATCCGGTCTACTTTATTGCATTGATCATCTAGGCTCTCCGCAGCAAGAGAGCACCGACGTCACTTGTGCTGCTCAGTACGGTCAAATAACTCCTCCGGCATTGCATTCATACTATTGACGGCCCGCTCAGCCAAAATGGGAGAGGAAGAGCAGCCTCTGGCATCCTTATCCCTAACTCACGTTCACTATGTAAGTTCTACAAGTCCATGTCGAGCCCAGGCGCAGAGACTAATCTAGAATCCAATCACAGAACCCTGAAGATTCTCTATCACTCGTATCAGCATGGCTTGCTCTCGTTCCTCAAGCGTTATGTGTCGTCTATGTTACACTCGTCTGGGCATCGCGAGAAGTAGAGGTTGGCTTGATGTTCGCCGGGCAGCTGGTCTGTGAGGCTCTGAACTTTGCGCTTAAACGGATTATCAAGGAGGAGCGGCCAAAGCGTATGTCAAGCGAATTTGATTGCTACGTGGTGGCCTCACTGAGCTAACGGTGGGCGTAACAGGGATGTTCGGAAAAGGCTACGGCATGCCGTCATCCCATGCGCAGTTTGTTGCTTTTTTCGCCGTCTACATGGGACTGTTCCTCCTATTTAGACACTCCCCACACACCGAAAACCAGGGGAAAATATTTCGCATACTCGCCGCTTTTGGAATAGCCATCGGAGCCACCGCCGTGGCCATCAGTCGTATATATTTGACCTACCACACCGTCCGACAAGTGCTCGCCGGATGTGGCGTGGGAGTTGTTTTTGCGCTGGTTTGGTTCATTTTTACGGGTTTGTTGCGAAGTTATGGCTTGATTGACTGGGTTTTGGAGCACTCGATCGCTAGGTTTCTGAGGCTGCGAGACTTGGTGGTAAGTGAAGATCTTGCTGAAGCCGGTTGGCAGCGGTGGGAGGGGAAGCAACGAATTAGGAGAAGCGAGTTTGGCACCCGTCTGTCATCCAAGGTAGACTGACGATGTCTGCGTGCCTTCGCGGGACTTTTGAGCAGACGTGAGACCCTAGACCACTCGCTATAATCCATATATATATATGCTTTCAGCAATTGTCTAAACGACCCAGAGGCTAATACCCAACTACTTTTTGAGCGGTGATTCCCAGTTTGTTACTTCAGTATTCTCAAGCTCTCGCCCAAACTGATTCAAGAAGTACTTGTGTACTTCGTCTGAAGGTGTCAAATACATCCTCCAATTGCCGGACCATGCTGTGGTCCACTATGGAAGACCTGGCAGAGTCCAAGTTATGACTGTGGTTATATAAAGTCAAAAGAGGCCATTTCGATGCATCTATCCGAATACGTATACGCTCCAGGCATGAGATGGTGTCGGGGTGTCAAAAAACCAGCTACCTGTCTTATTATACTCGACCACTCGCCTACTTTTCTTCTTCGACATCTCGAAAGCTAAATTAGTAACACAATTCCCGATTCCATTCCTCTCCACAACATAGACAGTCGCACCTCCTTCGTTCTGGTAGCCATCCAGCTAGCCCTCGCTATATACATCTAGAAACCACTTACGACCCTTTTGTATCCACGCCCTATGATCGACCATCACAACTAATGCGCGCCGGCAAGTTCACTAAAGGGATCCCCATCATAGCATCTTGGGTAACTAATAATGGTGCGTGGTACGCTCCGCCTTTGACTTTATCCGATGAAGAAATTCTAGGGACTTTTGGCCTGTGGCTTCAGAGTCCCTCCGAGTCCACGAAGAAGAAGTTCCTACAGCTATACCCCCAGTCAGATTGTACACACTTGGTGATGCCCGGTGTTGATGGTCCAATCTCGCCACAACACCGCCGTGCCGCACAGGTGAGCCGCGATATGTGGTTCAGTTGCCCAGTACTAGATTTTACGTGGCAGTATGTCCAGCATGGGGACGCGAAGCCTTCTCAAGTACGACTCTACTAGTTCAACGAGACTCTGTGTACCCCAATCTCAAAGCAATGGGTGTACCTATGTGGCATATGGCGCATCTCAGCGACATACCCTACCTCTTCATCAACGACCACTTAGGAGGTGATGCGAACAATTCAGAGACGCACCTTGCTCTGGCGAAAGATCTTAGCTCGATAGTCATTCAGTATGCAAGTGTGCCTTATCCGAGAAGGGCGACAGTGACAATGATACTGGATTCTGGCCGCCTGCCTATTGACAGGATGTGATAGGAGATAAGGACAAGCTAGGACTGACCGACGGCCGACACGGAATATCCGTGCAGGTGTTTGGTGGCCCGTATGGATCCGGCCCAGTGACAGTTTCTATGGATGCAGAGAGCGATAAACGCAATTCAGGGCTGAGGCTAGGGTTTGAGCTTTCCAATGGAGAGGCGAGATGGATATTCTTTTCCAGAGACAAAGACTTTAAAGTCAACGCTCTCTGTAGTACATATTGTTTAAGCCAACAACACTTACCCTAACTCGAAAGAAATTCCTAGGCTTGTTAACCCATGCCCGCGGAGTAGACAAAGTTATATAGTTCCAGATTAGGAAGGAGTGTCAATCAATATTAGTAATTACGGGCTAGAATCACGTGGCGGGGCCGAGGCCGTCGATCCACAACAGGCCGGGGGAGGCTTCGTTTGTTCCTGGCTAATCCGAGTTCAACTCACGCCATGTATATCCTCGTCCGGGTCTTGGTCGGTTGATATCAGCCAGCGTGCCTATATTGATCTCAATAGCTGCCGAGCGTAGGGAATTTTCTTCAGTCTCTACCAAGACGAATAATAGACGTCGATATCCGTGTCCAGTCATATCAACATCTGAAACACACACCTGCACATTATGGACGAACCCCCAGCTTCTGTTGATGCTTCATTGGAAGAGCATCACATCGTCAAGGCAGATGAAGTGGACCAGGCTGGGTCAGATATTGTCCCTGTTCCAGATGATGAGATGATGGAAGAAGTTGCGGAGGGTCTTCGACAGGAGCAAACAGCTCGAAATTCGACCGCCTCAGCCGGTGAGCCGCCCGCACAGGTGCAGGGAGCAAATGCGTCTATGTCTAGGCGCCCTGAGTTGCAGCGAAATAGTTCAGCCCCGCCACCTCCACGTCAACCTCCACCACCAGCTCCGGTTCAGCACAATGTCGAACCACCTACGGACTCGCTCAGTCTGGCCCAGTTGAAGCAGTTTGTCCAGGATATGCCTAAGGTTGAACAACCGGCTTATGCATTTGACTATGCAGACTCGCAGCCCTTCCCTGAGGAGATTGAGGAGTGGTTCCAGTACAGCGAGTTCGATAGAGCCATGCTTCTGGGCATGAAGTCGTCTTTTGAACGGACGTGGGGCTCATTCTGTGAAGGTCAGCCTTCTCTTTCTTCCCGTACGTCTTGGCTTGATGCTCCTGAATCACTGCAGAAGTTGTTCTTGACGGAGGTGCTTGATAATCTGCAGGACAGTGAAATCATGATCCGGGTAGAGGCTTTGGAGTCCGTGTGCTATGTTGTCACTGGAGTATGGGGCATTACTGCTGGCAGGAGCACACCGCACTGTCCTGAAGATTCTCCTGTGGCTGCAGAGAATGCTAGATCCAAATCTTTGCAGATTCAGTGGATAGAGCGCAACACAAAACTCGTCCACGAATGCTCGGGACTGCCATCACTCTACGGGTGCTTGTTACGGAACTTTGAAAAGTCTCGCGTTTCAGCCCCGTCCGAGTCAAACGCGGCGCCTGAAAGTGCTAACCCAATGGTTGTCGCCGCAGAAGAACGTGAGGCAAATCTAGTTCTGACTGCCGTTTACCTGATGATTGAAGTGGCGCGCAAGCAAGAATCGCAAGATCCCGAGCACGCCCCATTGAAGGATGCAATCACTGCGCTGGAACCAGACTTGATGGTGTTCCTAATCGAGATCATCGCCCGGCTGCGTTGGGATGACTCTTCCAATATTCCCCTCACGAGAATTATCCTCTTGTTCTGGAAGTGTGTACTTCTATTCTTTGGAGGTAGTGACATTTTGAAGCAAGCCAAGGAAGCATTAGAGCCAGCTTTCGACGGTGGGAAGAATGACCCCAACAGACGAACACCCTTTCTTACTGCATCACCACTCGATTACCACAATTTCCGGCAGGAGATCACTTCTAAGTATCCCGCGTATAACCCACCTCCGCCAGTGATACCACTTGAACTAGAGAACAACTCGATACTCCCTCCTCTGCCCCAACATGCCAGCAGATCATACTCATCCAGCGGTCTATTTTCCGGAGTCGGTCCATCTGTAGCTAGTGGTAACGGCTCCATCCTGCACCAGTCAGTTCACATTGCAACGCCGGCTCCATCTCCTCCCCCATCCCCTATCGGCCCCGGCGGGAAGGCAGGGAAGAAGCAGAACTACCAGACAAACCAGAATTTTCCTTTCATGTATCCTCCCCTCGATAACTCTAGCAATAACCTTGGAGGCAAAGGCTCGACTGAAATGCAGGATGTGCTCGTGGGGAAAAGATGGGATGGTAGCGATGTCCCTGCGTCCGTTATTGAGGCCGGAAAACTTTTCTCCACCCACGTCAAGATGACAAGGGCAATGAGACAGCTCTGGGAAGAGCGCGAGACGTTTATGAGATACGACCGAGGATGGCACGCAGAGAGCGGCCCTGCCACTGGCGGCCCGGATCTCGGAGACGAAATTGCAGACGACCTGGAAGATTTCTCTCTAGACGACAAGGAAGAGTCCACAGGCGACGCCCTGAGGGAGAAGCAAACTGATAACGAAGAGATTCAAAATCGTCTAGATGCCGTCGAAGCCTTCTATGTGAGCATTCCCCCATCTGTCTTGTTGCTGAAATATCTAATCTATCGTAGACACAAGCACTCGTACATCTTCAGTCGGTGGTCATTGTCTTCTTGAAGATTGTCTTGACCAACGTTAGCGCTCTGGTCAATAATCAGGCCAACGGACAGAACGGCGGCTCGGGGAGGTATGTATGCCGACGCCTTTCCCAGTGACATGTTCTAACAACGTTCCAGCGAGAGCTTTAGCGCAGTTAATGCAGCCGCTGCCGGCTTCAATAACGATGCAGAAGATTTGAACTGCGATGCTACCATTGACGAACTCGACAATATCCGCGTACGTGAGATCACAGGCAAAGCCATCTCTGGCTCTCTGCTTCTCTTATTGAAGTGGTTCAAGAGATCTCGTAAGCATGGCTGTCCTTTGATCATCAGTTTGATACTCATAATCTACTAGACATCTTGAAATTCGAGTATATGACACAGCTTTTACTCGACTCAAATTATCTTCCCCTAATCCTGAAGATGTTCGCACACCAGGAGATTGACCAAGCGGTCGCGCAACGCACGGATCGATATGAATTAGGGTGTGTCCCAATTCGAACTTGTTTTTATATTTGACTGACATTTCAGTTTCTTTCACTTCTGCCACTTGCATTCGGAACAGCCGCCGGACATTACTGGCTCGGAACGGGACAGTGACGATGATGCGCTTCCACCTCCCATTGCTCGACACAGACCGGAGGCTGCTCGAGCGGACAGTGTCGACGAAACTGGACAAGGATTGATTAGCGGTCTCCATCGGCCGGAGGTAGACGAGCTGGGATACCCTACTGGGCAACCACCTAGTGAGCCTATCACATCCTTCTCTTTTCGAAACTTCTTCTCGGCTATCAACTATCTCCACATCATGCAGAAGATCACCCGCGACAAGGCCCATCGCTGTCTTCTTCTCGTCCAGTACAAGTCTAGTACAATTCTCCGCAAGGGACTCAAAATTCCTGACCCTAATCTCCGCTTCTACACTCTCAAACTCTTCAAATCGCAAGTACCATACTGTGGTCGCAAGTGGCGCCAGGGTAACATGCGTGTTATTACAGCGATTTATCTCTACTGTCGCCCTGAACTTCGGGATGACTGGCTAGCTGGGTCTGATATTGATGCTGAGGTTGAGGAGGCGCTGCCCCTCGAGCAGGCGCTACGTGGCCTAACACACTGGTGGCATCTGCGACGATACAAGCATGTTATGGGAGGAGAAGAAGGCTCGGCTATCATGGACGAAGAGCGGGATTTCTTCGTGCGTGAGCTTGAAGCCATGGGGTGGGGCTATGCTGGGGACGAGCTGTTGAATGGGATGGCTGATGAGGCCGAGCTGGCCGCAGGACCGCTGGCGAATGGGACGGAGTGGGACGGCATGTTACAAATGGAGGGAGCGTAGACTTGAACATGATGAACATTTAATGATAGACATTTATGAGAGATACGTACAAATCTTCAAATGAAGTGATCGAATCCGTAGTATGGCTGGGACTTCATTCGTTTCCGGGCCAATCGCGGGGACTCCATTTCTTTATCGATAAGATGGCGCTGTCTAAATCACGTGGCTGCGTCCGAACTTTTTTTTTCTCTTCTTAGAAGGCAAAGCATCTCCGCCGAGTCTTATTATTGTGTTTCCCAACTCCACCTACAAATAACATCCAGGACCGTTGCGGTTGATTTCCGACAAGATGTCATCCGACGAGATTGTCTGGCAGGTTATTAACCAGCAATTCTGTTCCTACAAGCTCAAGTATGTGCCAACCGGCGAGGCAATCTTCTACTATCAGATCATGCCCATCACTTTTGTCTAGTTTTTTAGGGATCTAATTCACTAACCACTGCCCCTCTCTAGGACAACAAAGGGCCAAACCTTTTGCCGCAATGAATACAATGTCACCGGTCTCTGCAACCGGCAGTCCTGCCCGTTGGCAAACTCCCGCTACGCCACAATCCGGTCAGACCCCGAGACAGGCGCCATGTATCTCTACATGAAGACCATCGAACGTGCACACATGCCCAGCAAACTATGGGAGCGGATCAAGCTATCATCGAACTACGCCAAGGCCCTTGAACAGGTGGACTCCCGACTGATTTACTGGCCGAAATTCTTGGTCCACAAGTGCAAGCAGCGTCTCACACGCCTGACGCAGGTGGCGATCCGAATGAAGAAGCTTGCGCGCGAGGAGGAGCGATTGGGCGAGAGGATCGTGCCGAAGTTGGCGCCGAAGATCCGGCGCAGAGAAGAGACTAGAGAGCGCAAGGCTGAGAGCGCGGCGAAGGTTGAACGCGCGATTGAGCGCGAGCTTATTGAGCGGTTGCGCAGTGGCGCTTACGGTGACCAGCCGCTGAATGTGGATGAATCGATTTGGAAGAAGGTGCTTCGTGGCCTGGAGAGGTCTGGAGAGGGTGAGAGGGATGAGGACCTGGATGATGGAGAGCTTGAGGAGGAAGAGGAAGAGGGTGTTGGAGAGGTCGAGTACGTCAGTGATCTTGACGAGGACGAGGATCTGGAGGATCTTGAAGATTGGCTGGGCAACGATTCTGGCGAATCGAGCGATGCCTCCTCCGATGAGGATGAAGAGGATAGTGATGAGAGTGAATCTGAGGACGATGACGATGAGCCCCAGCAGAAGAAGGCCAAGCCTGGCTCGAAGAGGAAGTTTACGGCGCCAGCGAAGCCTAGGAAGAAGGGCCCCAGGGTCGAGATCGAGTATGAGACTGAGGGTGCTGGCAAGGAGAATGTCTTCGCTTAGGCATGACCCGGGTATATGTCGCTCAATGGTGACGGAAAAGCAAGATACATATCACGGTTTTTGTTTCGACTTTATTTGCTTGTTTGGCGTTCGGTTTCCGTCGTGTTGGTCTGTTGCTGTCGCGCATTGGGCATGTCATACCCACCACAATTTGCATATACATAACCACACACCTAGCTTCTCATTGTCCTGTATACCATACATAATTGATCTAGTGTGAGCATTTGCAACGAATATGCAGTCAAGTTTTAAAAATGAACAATGACGATGCCGCCTAGTATACCCATCCATGACCGATCACGTGCGGGGACTGAAACAATGCTCCGCATCCCGTAGACTTAAACAACTGTCTCTTCTTCGCACTCCCCATACCAACTGCATACCACACCACCATAATGTCTTCCTACTTCTCCTCCATAACCTCATCGTCCGCAATCTCTAACCTCGGCACGCGCCTCAACTCTCTTCGCCGAGCTATCACCTCCGACGAAGCAGATGACCCCGACAACGAAGACTGCTCCCACATCTCCAATGTCCTGCGCGCATACTACACCGAAAGAGGCCGCCGCTTTCCCGGATGGCTTCCTCCCGATCCAAAGGACCGCTCTCCCGCTCCATCTCGTGTAATCGCAACCTCCAACAACGTTTCGACCGGTTCGGTGTCCTCAGGGCGGGGCGGGGGCCTCGGTGATCTGTGGGGTGATTCTGGCGCCGCCGCCGGCGGATCACCACAAGCCGCTACGTCCAGCTTACGAAGAGGTCGTGGGAATCCCGGGTCCAGCGCAACGTCGCTTCCGGGTCAGGCTACAGTCCAGTCGCCTTCCTCGTTACATCCCGCTGGCGGAAGGCCAATGCCTGGTGAGCGCAGTGGCTCGTATCAGTCTTTCACCAGTGCGGGCTCGGGCTCGTCGGCAGGGTTGGAAAGGGCGACTTCTGCGCAAGAACGGCTTAGGGCTAGGTTGCATGGTGGCCGCTCGCCCAGTCCCGGGCAGTTGTCGGATCCGAGTTTGAGGAGGCCTGTTGGGGCGAGTCCTGGGTCTGGGAGATTGCGGTAGGATGCTGGTGGGATTGCTTCAGGCTGAGAGTCAGCCGGACTGCCGTCACGTCTATAACTATGACACAACATAATACCGGGTGCGATATTGGTACGGTAACTCGCGGGTCGACGTTCTTGCCGTTCTAACATTGACACTGGTATGCTTTCCACGGTTATATTGGGTTAGTAAGGATATACTGACGCGATATGAAGGATGTTTCTATTTGTCTTTCTACGTCGAGTCAGCGCTTAAGCCATCCGTGTTCTCACTTTATGCGGGCGTTCGTTTTCTGCTGTTCAAAATTTGGGCCACCGGTTGTCTCCCTTTGAGCTGCTTCTCTCTGTTATTCTTCAAGCATACATACCAGGAAACGTTATCAGTCAGTCACTCGTAGGCGATTACCGTTCTTCTTGTCCTAGTGTATTTACCCAGAATTCTAGGTGAGATATAATTGAACTGACTGCGCCGCTCAAATAGGTTAAATGGATGTCAAAGTCTCAACTTGCTATAGATCATCGCAATACAGCATATACTATGTTACTAGTCCACGTCAGCGATGAACTTAGTCCTACCTTATGCTGCTCAGCGAAGTATATATATTCGCAGGGATGATAGTTAGCGTTGGCTAAACTGTAGATAGTGCTGTCAAGAGTCTAGCGCAACAGCAGAGGATCTAGCCAACTGACAGGAAGGCAAAATACTCTATCTAGCGCCTCATCGCTTCCCCAATCAGTACTTACAAGCCGGGTCAAATTCGGTGCTGAAACAAAAAGGGACAAATCACATTTATACCTAACCAGCAGGTCCATCATGTGACCCGTGCCCCGGCCGCCTATTGCAAGGGAACAAGAATAGGCCGCGAGATTACTTTGCTCAGACATTTATGATTATTGCCTTTACGACAACCCTTATTGCCAGCGACGTTTTTCCTATATTGTCTGCGCCACTTCGCCTACGTGTACGTGCTCGAGTTCGGCCCACAATTCCCACCGATAGTACGATGGTCCCGTCGGGACACCCTGGAAGCAACGCAATATAGACACACTGAGTGGGACATGACAGCTTACTTTCCGGCACTGGAGCCTACAGCTAGCTCCTGCAAATTGGAACGCAATTCGGATTCTATCCCTTTCCTTAACTGAGATAAAAGAGCGCCATAATAATGCCTTCGTCCTCGGAATACCTACGCGCCCACGATCGTGCGAGTATCGAAACCGATGACGACGACCTGGACCTGGAAGAACTGGATCCCTCGTCAGCATACAATAACGGACCGCGGCTTTCGCGGGATGAGCCGGTTCAACAGAGGAGTCGTGGTGGCCCGGGGATAGCACTCAGGAATCTGCGGGTGGGCGCTGGGAATCGCCGATTATGGAAACGGAGAATGTCGGGGACGCATGAGGATGATACAGCTGGCTTGCTTGAGGAGAGTAGGGAGGAGGAGGACAGAGGTATCCGACCGTCGCATGCGAGCTCTCGACCCTATGCCGACGACGATGCGCCACTCCTTGACCGCCGAAGCTCTGTACGCTCCGCACGCTCACTTGCCGATGGAGGACGGACGCCGCAGCGCAAATCTCGACTGAGATGGCTGAAACCGAGTGCATTGCTCGGTGGGCTTCATGGCGCAATCGATGGTGGGAAGAATGCGGCGGATGTCGTGAAGCCCCCGCGGGATGTCCTAGTCGGCCAGGCGCAACGCGCGAAATACCCGCCGAATACTGTCTCGAATGCGAAGTATACGCCATGGAGCTTCCTGCCTCGCACGCTTTACAACGAGTTCTCGTTTTTCTTCAACATCTATTTCTTGCTGGTGGCGCTGTCGCAGATCATACCGGTCCTGAGGATTGGGTATATGTCTACGTACATTGCACCATTGGCTTTTGTGGTGTCTATATCCCTAGGTAAAGAGGCGCTGGATGATATTGGCCGGAGGAGGCGGGATGCAGAGGCCAACGCGGAGGAATTCTCTGTACTTGCTTTGGATAAATCCGGTGGAAGCAGGGCTTTCCCAATTGCCGAAGACCCTGGGGCGAATGTCCCGGTCATTGTGAAGAGATCCCGAGACCTGAAAGTTGGAGATGTTCTGAAAGTCCGCAAGAACCAGCGTCTTCCTGCCGATGTTGTGATTCTGAAGAGCGTTTCTAATGATGCTTCGGTGATCCGAGGCTCTCAGGAGACAGGCGCTTCTGCTAAGATTGACCAGGCGAATAATGCATCTTCATCTTTTGACACTGATCACGAACCGGGCTCAACTGCTAATGTCGGCCAAGTGGACGAATCTTCGGCTAGCGATACGTTCATTCGAACTGATCAGCTTGATGGTGAAACGGACTGGAAACTACGACTGCCGTCGGTGCTGTCTCAGACACTCTCGCTGGAGGATTTTACGAGATTAAAAATAACAGCAAGTGGCCCCGATAAGCGAGTGAATGAGTTTGTTGGTAACATTGAGCTGCTGCCGCCATCAGGGTTTTATGACCCGCATGTTGACAAGTCTGAGGATAGAAGTCAAGATGACGATGAGGCGGAACAGAATAGCTCTGCGCCGCTATCGATTGACAATACTGCTTGGGCCAACACTGTTCTCGCGTCGAACACGATTACGTACGCTGCCATCATTTATACTGGGTCTCAAACGCGAGCTGCCCTTTCGACATCTCCTTCTCGGTCGAAGATTGGGCTTTTGGAGTATGAGATTAACAACTTAACCAAGATCTTGTGCGCTTTGACTCTGCTCCTCTCGATAATCTTGGTTGCGCTGGAAGGTTTTCAGCCGACGAACGATAAGGAGTGGTACGTCGCCATTATGATTTACCTTATTCTATTCTCGACGATTATCCCTATGAGTCTGCGAGTAAACTTGGACATGGCCAAGTCGGTATATGGTCGTTTTATTGAACGGGACAAGGACATACCGGATACTGTGGTCAGAACCAGCACGATCCCAGAAGATCTTGGTAGGATCGAATATCTTCTTTCTGATAAGACGGGTACTCTAACCCAAAATGGTGAGTCTAGCCAACCTAGTTTAACTTAGATAGTAGCTGACCTTCGCAGAAATGGAGTTGAAGAAGATCCACGTTGGTACTGTCTCTTATGCAAATGACGCCATGGAGGAGGTGGCATCCTATGTCCGGCAGAGCTTCGCTGGGGATACCTTGACCACCGCGGCCGCTGCATTTGGAACCCAAGCAGGACTTGGAGCAGCGCCACGTACGAGAAGGGAGATTGGCTCCCGCGTCCGAGACATTGTCCTAGCCCTTGCGTTGTGCCACAATGTCACCCCCACAACAGATGAAGAAGACGGGGTGAAGGTGACAAGCTACCAAGCTTCATCACCAGATGAGATCGCAATTGTTCGCTATACCGAAGAGGTTGGACTGAAGGTATCCCATCGTGACCGCCAAACGATAGTCCTCGAGTCGACCGACACAGGCAAGGTTGTCGTACGGGTGCGCATCCTCGATATATTCCCCTTTACTTCCGATAGCAAGCGCATGGGTATTATTGTCCGATTTGAGACAGACAAGAGTATACTTGAGTCTCCAACAGACGAGGAGGAGATCTGGTTCTACCAAAAGGGAGCGGATACTGTTATGACCTCAATTGTTGCGGCTAATGATTGGCTGGACGAGGAAACAGCCAATATGGCTCGCGAAGGCTTGCGGACATTGGTAGTAGGACGCAAACGACTTTCGCCCCAGCAATATCAAGAATTTGCCAGCAAATATAAGCAGGCATCTCTTTCGCTCCAAGGCCGAGATATCGGAATGCAGAAGGTTATTAGCGAGTATCTTGAACACGACTTGGAGCTTTCAGGCGTTACTGGCGTCGAAGACCGGCTCCAACGGGATGTCAAGCCGTCGCTCGAGCTTCTGCGTAACGCCGGCGTCAAGATTTGGATGCTTACCGGCGACAAGGTGGAGACAGCGCGGTGCGTTGCGATCTCTGCTAAATTGGTGGCCCGTGGCCAGTATATCCATACTGTTGCCAAGGTCAAGGACAAGGCGGCTGCGCAGGAAGCACTGGACTTCCTCCGAAACAAGACAGACTGCTGTCTGCTTATTGATGGCGAGTCGCTGGCCCTCATGCTGACTCAGTTCCGGTCAGCATTCATCTCAGTCGCTGTCCTACTTCCGGCTGTGATTGCATGCCGTTGCTCCCCAACCCAGAAGGCTGAAGTAGCCGACCTGATCCGCCAGCATACCAAGAAGCGCGTCTGTTGTATTGGAGACGGTGGTAACGATGTGTCCATGATCCAATCAGCTGATGTGGGAATTGGTATCGTTGGAAAGGAGGGCCGGCAGGCATCTCTCGCGGCTGATTTCAGCATCACTCAGTTCCACCATATCACAAAGCTGCTGGTATGGCACGGTCGAAACTCCTACAAGCGCTCAGCCAAACTAGCGCAGTTTATCATGCATCGTGGTCTCATCATCAGTGCATGCCAGACCATGTACAGTATTGCTAGCCACTTCGATCCAAAAGGTCTGTTTATCAACTGGCTCATGGTCGGATACGCAACAGTCTACACCAATGCCCCGGTCTTCTCCCTGGTACTCGATCGCGACGTGGATGAACAACTGGCCAATCTTTACCCCGAGCTTTACAAAGAGCTTAAGACTGGCCGCAGTCTAAGCTACCGCTCCTTCTTCACCTGGGTTCTCGTGTCCGTCTATCAGGGCGCCGTGATCCAGGGTCTATCACAAATACTCCTCGATACCATATCCGGCCAGCGTCTCATCAGCGTCTCTTTTACTGCTCTAGTACTGAACGAGCTGCTCATGGTCGCCATCGCCATTACAACCTGGCATCCCGTGATGATATTCTGCCTCCTAGGCACGACTTTGTTTTACGCCGCTAGCGTGCCATTCCTGGGCGAGTACTTCGACCTGAGTTACGTGATTACACTGGACTGGTTATGGCGCGTGGTGGCTGTGACGGCCGTTGCCATCATCCCTGTGTGGGCCGCTAAGCTGATCAAGCAAGCTTGGAGTCCGCCCAGCTATCGCAAAGTACGAGGATAGGTAACTGGTAGTTGATTGTCTCACCTTGCCTGCTGCTGCTTGATATCATGTTTGTATACACTATATAGACCTTGCATCCATCACAATGTACCTGCGTATGCACGTGACCCCTGACAGGCAGTAGTAACAGGCAATGTGGCCCCTTTTGGGGATTCTGCCGGGGGAGGCCGCCCGGGATAGCAGCGCAGCATGGACGGGCGCCGGAGTAATCACGCCCTCGATAGCTGCATTTCCCTGCATTTCGCCACGCAGCCATGTCATGAAGTGTCAGGCTCGAGTTTCTCCTTATTCCTTGTATTAATGATTCTTTTGTTTCTCGCATAATTGTACCTGATCTTTTCCCCTACGACCCCTTTGCTCATTTCCTCCTTGCTCCATTTCATGTCGCCCGAATACAACACGCCTTGTTATTGAAGCTAAGGCGACTTCCCAGCCGAACCTCGGGTTGCGTAAGTAGTCACCTTGCCTCCAATTCCAACTCCGAAGCCGACACCGTGTCATGTTTAGCGTCTCACCCGGCTGACTCGATCGATGCGGACCTAGGGTATAGAAACTCGCCGACCTCGAGATGGAAAACAGCCATAGCGAGGAAGCGGCCTCATGGAATCCGGCATTTCGGTCGGATAGTAATGCGCCGCCTGCAATCATAGCAGAAGATACCGCTTCGCCCACACCCACACCCACGCCAGCGCCTGCGCCCGAGCTCGTTGACTTACCGCCGACTCCGCAAGATGGAAACGCAGGTACGGTTCCGGACGCGATCGAGTCGGTAAACACCGAATCCACAGCGCCTAGAGAATCCGCTGAGGTGTCATTGAAGACTGCCGGGGATAGATCGATAGACACGGCTCCGGTCGCGACTGATCTAGATCATGCCGAGCCCGCTGCGCCCGTAGACACCTCAGACGCACCGTCAATCCCGCAAGATATCGTCCCGGACGTCACTGAGCCCTTGAAAGCTGAGGCTGCGGCGCTTCTAGAAGCTACAGAGGGTTCCTCAATCCTGGATAACACCCACCAGGATGTCGCCGTGCCGTCAATTGCTGGGGCTACGGAGCCTGTGGACACTGCAGATGCGCGATCATTTTCACAAGATGCTGTCCCCGATGATGATGAGCCTCTAAATAATGAAGCTACGGAGCCGCTAGAAACTGCAGTCGCGCCGTCAGCTTCAGAAAACACAGATCCACATGTCGGTGAGCCCGCAAATGCTGAAACTACGGAGCCTACAGACACTGCATTCGCGCCGTCATTTTCACAAACCACAGTCCCGGATGCTGCTGAGGCCGCGGGCACCGAATCCACTGCGCCTTCAGAAGCTACAACGACGCTAATAACTCCGCAAGAGACAGTTCAGGCTCCCACCGAGACGTCGGCTGTCGAGCCTCCTATGTCTGTAGATGATGTGGACGCGCCATTACCTCCGCAGGATACATTCCCGCTTGTTACCGAGTTGTCAAGTGCAGAAGCCACTGCTCAACTTGAAACCACAGCAGCGGATACGGCGACCGTTGACGACCTTAATCAGGCTGAAACCCGAGAGGAATTTCATGAAGAGGCCGCGGAGTTGTTCTCTGCTGTTGCCAATGAGGACCAAGAAGCAAATCCTTTTGAGCCCGAACTTGAATCCGAGCCTGCAATTGCACCGGAGATTGGATATAGCCGCTTACACTCCGTCCAAGAAGAACATGCGCCGGAAGTACAAACTTTCCCGCTGGAGTTGGACACATCGGTCAGTGCTGCCCAAGGTTTGAGTGACTACCCCGCTGAGGGCTGGGTATATCAACAGACACCGGTGGATCACACCGCACACAACAATGGAGACATAAGCAGCACAAACCACGATCTCTGGGGAAGCCCCAAGAGCGTTGATAACGGGGAGGACCACTTTTTCGACCAATTGAGGACACAAACAAAGCCAATCTATTTCCCACCAGAGGAGTCGAGGTTTGAAGAAGGCGTGCCTCTGCTGGACGGCTCCGCTGAAACCCCGGTTGAGCCAACACCTGCCCAGCCAACATCAGTTGAGCCGGTAGCACCCCAGCCGAGTCAGCTTGATCGTGTTTTCGAAGGAGACGCGGATGAAGATGATGGATTTTTCAACTCAGCACCAAAGCCGGTATCAGAAACTGAACCCCAGGAATCATTCCACATAAGCCGAAAGAGCACATCTCAAGTTTTGAACTCTCTTGGGTCGAATCAGGACGGTGCCGCCAGCCCGCTTTCTCCCACCGCCGAGGAGTTTGACGATATTCTAGCGTCTGCAGCGTCGAAATCTCCCGAGAAGGTTGAGGAGTCGGCTACAGAGGAAGATTTGGCCGCTAAATGGCAGGCTGAACTTTCCGATGACGACTTGGATGTTGCTCCGGTCGAGGAGGATCTCGCTGCTAAGTGGCAAGCGGAACTAGATGACGATGACCTACTATTAGAAGATGAGGCCATCGATGTCACTCCGGATACCTCTGGGACGCTCAACGGTGATGGTATAGACCCTAGTCTGCAGGCACTCGGGAGCCCGTTTGGAACGCCACAAAGCGCCGGTAGACCCAAGCCAGCACAGAGTGTATACACTCCTCACCAGCCCTCGACGGCGGATCTTGTTCAGAATGTTCCGATTGCAGGGGCTGCTTCTCTAGCCACCAGTGCTCCATACAGTGCGAACTATTTCCAGCCGCGACCTGAGCCTGCTGCTCCCATGTCTAGTGCTGAGAGCTTTGCAGACCGCCATAAAGAAGGCTACAAGTCTCCTTATGACCTTCCGGAAGACATTGCCCCTCGTCGCAAGCCTGCTGCTAGACCAGTGGCACCGCCGGTCGCTAACATGTCTGCACCACCACCACGAAGTAGTAGCATCTCGGCATCCTTACCTTCCCAATCGTCTGGCCTACCGATTCCGCCCATCAGCGCTGCGACTCTGCCTCCAAAAGCGACGCAGGCAACCCCCCCTTTACCTACGCCTAAGAACTTTTATGAGGAGTTGCCGATGCAGCCTGTGCGGCCACGCTCGCGACCCGCAGAGTCAGGGCGATACACCCCTAATCCAAGCACCGCGAGCCCTGCAGTCGTGCAGCCGCCCCCGCCCGCGCAACATGTGGCCAATCCTTATGCTCAACTTCCAGGCGACTCTCCCCAACCACAGTTGCAACACCCGGAAAGATTAGGACCATATGGCAGTACCTTGGCACCTAGCGCTCAAAGCGCCCCTGTTGTGCCTACTGTCAACTCGAGATACTCCCCGAAACCACCAACATTGCAACCTGGGGTAAAACCGCCAGCCTCTCCTAGATATTCCCCAGCACCTCCTCCGGCAGCTGCGCCTCCGCCTCCCCAACGCTATGTCTCTCAACCCTCTGTTCTTCCGGGGCAAACGGTCACCCTGCCCTTCCAGCCGCGTACTTCAAGTCCGCTAGCGCACCACGAGAAGGTTTCCTATCAACCCAACGAGACTCTCCGGAAATCATCATTAGCCCAGCCTACTTCTCCTGTTGCGGCACAGCCGCCGCACTTCGGTACAGCTGCCACTGTTTCACCTCGGTCCTCGCTGGATGCGTCCAGCTATCAGCAGGTTTCCCCGCCAAGGAACCCCTATGCGCCCCCCTCGTATATAGAAGACTTCTCTCGTCGTGTCTCTCACGTCAATGATACCTCCTCTGCCTATACACCGCCTCCCAAGGCCCCACCGTTCGTCCCGCCTCGGAGATCGCAGACGCAGTCTCCCACCCAACAGCAGGCAGGACCTCGATTATCTGTGCCGACTATCGATCCGCTCAAGCGGCCTGCATCCGTTCACGCACCAACTTCGCCGATCAAGGCTCCCAATGCTTATGCGCCGGTGCAACCGCCCAGCCACACCCGCGCTGTCTCGCAATCACTTGAGTTCATTCCACCAAGCGATGGGCAGGAGCTTGACTCCCTTCAAAGATGGAGAGGAGCGCCGATCTTTAAGTTCGGGTTCGGTGGTACCGTCTTATCTTCCTTCCCCAAGCATATCCCTCGGTATAGTGCGGGACAAACCGCGCCGAAGATCAAATCAATGTCTGGCGAGATTAAAACAGAACAACTAAGAGACGTGCTTTCATACCCGGAAACTATTGTACAGCATCCAGGTCCTTTGAAGAATAAGTCCAAGAAGAAGGACTTGGTTGCTTGGCTGTCGAGCAAAATCGCGGCGTTTGAGAACGAAGGTGTTCCGCATCATCTTCAGGGGTACCCCGACTCTCATAAGCGCCATGAGGAGAAGACCTTACTGTGGAAGGCTGTACGGGTTCTGGTCGAGCATGACGGCGGTGCCCAAGATACTCCTGAGCTTCAGAAGTCTCTTAGGGGCGTTCTATTCCCGCATCTCCAAAACGATGGATCAGATCCTGTGTATACCGACCCGGTGCAGTCTTTCGCGGCTGAACCGCTCAATGCTTCCTCTCTGTCTGATTCGCCGGACTCGAAGTCGTTAGGCAGCATCCACAATAACTTGCTTCTTGGTGAACGAGAGAAAGCTGTCTGGAGTGCAGCCGATAATCGCCTTTGGGGTCATGCTATGATTATTGCGTCAACGTTAGACAAGTCCGTCTGGAAGCAGGTTGTGCAAGAGTTCGTGAGGCGTGAGGTCAAATCTACTAGCGGCAACGCCGAGTCCCTCGCAGCCCTGTATGAGATATTCGCTGGCAACTTTGAAGAAAGCGTTGATGAACTTGTTCCTCCCTCTGCGAGGGCTGGGTTGCAGATGGTTAGCAAGATTGATGGGCAGGGAGCCTCCAAGGATGCTCTAGCTGGCCTCGAGTCTTGGAAAGATACTCTGGGGTTGGTGCTGAGCAATCGAAGTCCTCAGGATCACCAGGCCCTTTTGGCCCTTGGCCGATTGCTATTGTCGTATGGTCGGATAGAGGCTGCTCACATTTGTCTCATTTTATCACGGGCAGCGGTGTTTGGAGGCCGGGATGATCCTCAGGCGAACATTGTCCTCCTTGGTGCCGACCATGTTCACTCTTCGCCCACAGCTCTGCTGGATGATGATGCTATCCTACTCACTGAAGCCTATGAGTACGCCACGTCTGTCCTTGCGGCATCTCCATCGTCTGCGCTTCCTCATCTCCTGGCTTTCAAGCTTATTCATGCATGGTCACTTACAGACCAAGGGCACAAGTCTGAAGCCCAGCAATACTGTGATTCTATTGCGGCAGCTCTCAAGGCTACCACCAAGCCGTCCGGCTATTACAATCAGCACCTGTTCTTTGGTGTCGATGAGCTATCAGCGCGCCTCAAACAGACCACAGGTGATGGAGGGTCGTGGATCTCGAAGCCGAGCATGGAGAAGGTCTCTTCGTCTATGTGGAATAAGTTTAGTAACTTTGTCGCCGGTGATGACAGTGATGCTGCCTCAACCGGCTCGGCTAAGGCCGGGGAGGCAGGATTCGGCCCGTTCGCTCAAATCTCTGGCACCCCTACTGTCAGCCGCTCGCCCTCCGTGACTGACCTCTACGGCCAGTACCCCATGCCCGTTGCACAGCCGATTCCTGGTGCTGGGCCTTCACGTTATCAGCCGAATAATCAGTACGCTCCAAATTCGTCGCCTGATCAAGGCCGTGGACGATCATCTCTCGACTCCCAGAGGTCTGCTTCGTTTGGTCTCTCCTACGGCCAGCGCCGCGGATCGCAAGAGTACGCGCATCCATCTGAGAGCCCAATGTATGGCGGAGGTCCCTTCTACGGTTCTCCAACGGCTGGTTACCAGTCCACACCACCCCAGACATTATACCAGTCCCTCGCGCCTGTTGATGAGGATATGACACAACAGGCTTACGCTCCACCAGCTGCTGCGCCACAAGGCCTGTTTGGCCAAGACTTGCCGTATCAGCCTCCTGCCAGAGCTTCATTCGATCAATCATTTGGTCTCGAAACCTCGGCTGCCCTACCAACCGAGGCCGACAGTTACATGCCGCCCATGGTTAGCACTGGATATGAGCCCCCTTCGTCAAACCCGCCTCCAGAACCGGAAGTGAGGGAAGAGTCTGATGATGAAAAGCCACGCAAGAGATTTACAATGGATGATGAGGATGAGGATGACGATGCGGCTCGTGCCGAGGCCTTGAAAAAGGCTGACAAGGCGCGCAAGGATCGGGAAGCTGATGAAGCTTTCCGAAAAGCGGCGGAAGCTGATGGTATGTCTTGTTTTTATGTATTGTGAAATATTGTTGCTAACTTCACATATAGCTCAAAAAGATGCACCAGCCAAGAGCTCCTGGTGGGGATGGATCAAGGGCGGCAACAAAGAGGAATCTAATGCTGCTGCTGCTGCCGGAAAACCAATCCGTGCAAAGCTTGGAGAGGAGAGTTCCTTCTACTATGACAAAGACCTGAAGAAATGGGTCAATAAGAAGGATCCCAGCAGTGCTACAGCGGCTCGTGCCACACCTCCTCCTCCAAAGTCAATGGGTCCTCCTAGTAGAACCGCCAGTGGAAGCAGCATGCCCCCTCCACCAACACCTGGCAGTCGGCCTCCATCCGTTGCTAGCGGCCCACCACCGCCATCAGGCAGCCCCGCGCCGTCATCGCTTGGTCTTCCACCGACACCCGGGCTGGGACCTGCCCGATCTATCTCTACCGGCGCTGTTCCACCCGCTGCTGGCGCCTCATCCCGTCCTGGAAGCTCTGCTGGGCCTCCCCCTCCCAGGCCTTCCACTTCTTTAAGCCATGCTAGCTCAATCGACGACTTGCTTGGAGCACCACAGGCGCGCAAAGGCCCCACCGCCCGGGGCAGGAAGAAGGGCCGCTATGTCGATGTTATGGCGCAGTGAGACGCTGCCATTTGACACTTTGAACACCACTTGGCCCTACTCAGCAGTATAATACCTGACTTCTCCCCGACTTGCATATGGAGTGTATACCCTTGCATTACTGAACATTTTTGCGCTTGCTGCATGCCATACTCTACAGCATGGCCTGTTTTCTTGATGACACGGCTACTTGGTCGTTCTTGCATCAATATTCGTTGTATGCTTCATGTACATTTACCTCGATTCTCCTTCTTCTCCGTTGTTTTAATTTTCGCTTTTTCTTTTTCTTTTTGTTTTTCCCGATTTCCTTTTGTTGTTTCCTATGTTGATGTCATGATGGCAATGCTAAGGGTCTTTTGAAGAATAAGATGGACCTGACGCTTGCTTGAGTTATGAAACATGATCTATAAACCATTATAATAATACCACCTGATGACTTCCATTCACTCGTGCCTTATTTTCTTTTAAATGACTTGTATTTGGCCAGTCAAGTTAGTTCATATAGGAATTGATATAGTACTGTTATTGTTAGCTGTATCCTTAAGGTGGTGAGAGCTGGACTCACCGTCAAACAGGAGCTTTCCTCGTCATATCCACTAGGAGGATATACGTAGAGGACCAGCGCCGTCTCGTGAATGAAGCCTGCCAACAGACCACATCAGCAATCCATCCTCTACCAAGCTCGAAGGAAAGAAGGAGAGAGAACCTACAGGCAACAACTTTCGGATTCAACCTTCCCACACTAAGCACCTTCGCCCAATCCCTCCCATCAATCCTCACCTTCGCCCACCCCGCCTCATCATCCCCGGGCAACGCCCTCATCCGCTCACTAGGCAATTGATCCATCTGGCTCTGCGACAGCTGACTAGGATCAAGCGCCGGATTGACCAGGTCACTCCACACACTCGAGATGCGCAGTGTATCTGTTGCAATCGCCAGGCGCAGCGAGCCATGCATGTTGGCCGATAGCTCCAGCTTCGGCGACACGCCGGCAACCGCACCACCGAGCGGGCCGGAGTCTGTTGTTATTGACGTTACGGCGGCGGCGGCGGCGGCCTTTGGCGTGGAGTCCGCCGCGAGTTTTGTGAAGCGCTCCGAGATGCTCTTGAGTTGGAATAGGTCCGGCAGGATGATGTGGACGTCTGGATCGCGGCAGTGAGGCTCGTGCAGACCCTCGACTGCGCTCTCGTGCATCACCTTGACGGGGACTTCTTGCGTGATGAATGTTTCGCGCTCGCGCCGGCCCGTTGCCGAAGCTGAGGCGGGGGCTGCTGGGGGACCCATTAGGCCTGCTTCTGCGCCTGCACCTGCTGCTGTGCTTGCCCCTGTCCCCGCCTCCTCAGACGGAAGAGTAGGCGTGGCATCATTCCCAGTCACACTCCCGTTCCCAATCCCCAAAGGGTTAGCCCCCTTCGTCCAGCTCTTTGTCCTGATAGTCAGTGCCAACAGCGGCACCTTGTCCTTCTTCGTGAGGCGCAGCTGCACCCATTTCGCGCCTGCTGCGGAGCGCAATGCGCGATGGAGCGCGGTGAGCGGGACCTCGAGGTTGATCACGCCTGTGTTGGACTCGAGCGTGTAGTCTGTGTCCTCGAAGATGGATTCCTGGCACCGGTTAACTAGGGGCTGGGTGGCTGGGTGGATGGATGGGTGGTTGGTTAGGATGGTGCGCGTACAACTGGCAATTGCGCCCAGACTTGGGTCCCCTGGTCGGGGATGATAGTGAAGCGTACGACGGACTCCTCGAGGCGCATCCAGCAGAGCTTGCCGAGGGAGGAGAGCGAGCCGACTAGTTCTGTTTGATGGTTGTTAGCCAGGCTCTGGTTTTGATGGCGGCATGTGCCTGTGGCAGACGAACTGGTGAGAGTGGCCGTGTTGACCACTTGAGTGCGGAAACGCATGGTTTCATCACTATTATGGCTGCATTCCCCGAGCTATGGTCTAAGTAATAGTTCCTATATACCTAGGGTTGATGCGTAGCCGATGGATAGAAGTGGTAGTCGAAGATCATGGTCCTTCATGCGTGGTCGAGACTCGAGATCGCGGTCGCCGGGTGGGGAACTGAGCTGGGCTCCATCCACTAAATTGATGCTCTTCATCCATCCTCTCGGAAAATTGGGATTAATATAGCTAAATTGACCAATGGAATAAATAGCATTCCCCTGAATAGGTTCTGCGCTGTTCAGATGTTTGACTCTCGTGAAATTGCGGGTGATCTACTACCGCGGCTTCTGCTACTCTACGACATGTTGAGAGAATCGAGAGCCTCGGTACGGTATCTACACATCAAAGCTCATCACAGTCTCGCATCGTCTAACATGGTCTGCAATAATGCTGGGTCGGAGAAAGCCCTGAGCAGATGATTGAGGGCGCTTTCCGGCAGACGAAGAAACGCGAACCTACCTTCTACTGCACCAGGCACGGCATACCGGTACGATAAACGCCCTTAGAATGTCAGAATGTCCTATGAGCATCTCGAACGCGTCGATTGATGCAGACGCAGCCACCTCACTTATGCACAGATCCGTGTTGCC
This sequence comes from Aspergillus incahuasiensis, assembly GCA_003719405.1. NCBI lineage: Eukaryota > Fungi > Ascomycota > Eurotiomycetes > Eurotiales > Aspergillaceae > Aspergillus > Aspergillus incahuasiensis. Next base: position 30,023 of record RHLP01000028.1, on the reverse strand, counting down.
AGTAGTATACGGGTCAAACGTGTCCCTTGCTCCGTGCTCTGTTGACAAGCCTCATCTACCTCAAACGCGTCTGGTGGACTCTTCACCACCCCAGTACCCGCAGGACCGTTATGCTGGATCACAAACTGTTGCAGTCGAGCGTCAAACGCGTGGGTGCAGGGAAGAAAGAAGGTGGCTTGTTTCACGCGGTTTGCTTCGGCTTCGATAAGCAAGGGTGTCGATCAGCGTTGCAGTCAGCGCCTCTGCTTCTATCAACAGTCTGTAAGATAAGAGGCACGGTCCTTTTCGGTGCTCGGCCCATCTGTTTGTAAACACGAGGTCAGCGCGACGGCGGATCGTGAGCCGAAGAGGACAACGCGTCGTCACTTGAAGCCGTAGAAGTCGTGTTTGTGCATGGGCATCCGGATGATTGATTTCTGTTCCTGATTAGTGCTGTTTAAATAGATACGATGGAGCCAGCCCGCCGACTAGAGGTCGATAGTGCAGGTCTGGCGACCCCTTTTGGCAGCGCTCCACCCGACGCGTTGTAAGAAAAATTAAAGAACCATTCGATTTCCGCCCTGAATCGCCGCTAGAGGGTTAGAACCCATTGGCTGCTTGATTCTTAGGATTTGCCGGTTCGGGGGGCCTCTGCTACTCGTTTCTTGACGCTCGTTCCTCTCCCCGATCCAATCGTCCATCTCCAACTCTCTCTCTGCAGCTATCACACCACTCCAACGTCGTCATCACCACCTAGAGAACTTCTCAAACTCACGCTCCTTTCATCCTTCCTCGTCGTTCGTTCCGCTTTCCCCGCGAAATTGACCCCTTTGACCCTGGTCGCTCCTTACTCAACACCGGTGAGATTGAGAAATCGCGTCTCAGCATGCTTGCTTTCCGACCACGTCCTGTTTCTATCCTCCTTTGCACAGCGCGACCTCCGTCGATCAGCCCTCAATATTGAACTCCGAACTCGAGAAACACCACCAATCCCGTCCCAGCCCCGAAAGCGCCGATTCCGACATGGCGAGCCGTTCGCCGTTTCAGGCGCCCCCCACGCTGGCCCCCAAAGCATCAGATCGCCCGGCCATACCTAAGTACCACGTTGTGGACCCTCTTCTTGGAACCCTGTCACCAGAATCAACACTCCAAGCGCTCTTATCGTCGATCGATGCCGTCCCCAACAACGAGCAAGCCGCTCAAGACATCCTGGCGAAGAGCATCTCTCAGGCCTCCACAGCCGAACGGGCTCTCGGAATACGCGCCGCATTAGCGGCTCAGAAGCTTGGAGAATGGTACAAAGAGGTTCATTCATGGCCCTGGCCGAAAAGGCCTGATAATGGCCTCGGAAAGGGGTTCATTCCCCCGTCTATCGACGACACCGCGTACTGGGGAAGCCTCCCGTCAAGCGTGGTCGCAGCACATGAAAACCGCATTGAAGAAATTCGTGACGGAATGGATGGGCTAGAAGTCGAAGAACTTAAGGAACATGTCCTCAACGCCCACATTCCATGCCGGTCTCGGCCTTCGTCAGCTAACAGCACAATGTCCGTGCCTCCCCCACTCAGCTATGTTCAGTTGAGCGACTTTACCGCTGTCATTACTGCTACTATACTCCGCGCCCTTCCGCTACTGTCCCGCTTGAACACCCTACTGTCTACATGGCATGCCCGATTAGTGGTTTGCAGGCAAGTCCCCGGCTTGCTACGGGATCTGCGGCTCGCTAAATCTGAAGTGAAGTCAGCTGTTGACCTGCTGAAATCTTCAACTCCTCCGACTGAGAAGGACGTCTTGTATTCCGTCACTAACTACCACGCCAAACGAACCGCTTTCGAGTCGACCATAGTATCGGCGGGCCGGCGGATGGACCGTGTCCTTGACACCCTAGAAGGACGCGAAGACTCCTTACCAGAAAACTGGATCGATGATTTGGAGACTGTCGAGGCTGATTTCGCGTCTTGGGTTATGCACGCAGAAAGGCGGGCCATCGAAAACGAATGGCGTCGGCAGTCAGCTCCCCCAATGGAGACAATCGTCGAGGAAATTAGCAGTCCTATCCACCATGGTCCACTTTCCCAGCGCGCTGGTAATGTACAAACGCTCAACGCTACGGAAATGCCAGCACCAAACTCGCCATCACCTCTACCATCGAACTCTGTTCACAGACAAGCCTCGGAAGTGTCTGTCATAAAGCTGGACCAGGCCACGGTCGACAATACCGAACTCGATTCTGCCGTTTCTGTCGATGTAGCGCCTCAAACTATGGTCGAAACCAAAGTAGAGTTGGATGCCGGCTGCGACAATCTAGCGCCGGTTGATATAGTCGAAAATACTGTGGCGTCTGTCGCCTGCGATACTAATATTTCAGCGAACGCACCGCTTGATACCATGGTCAAAAACGACGTCTGCGATACTTCCGCCCCATCAGAGGCTCCTAAGGCTATGGTCAATGAAGTGGTGTCTACTGCACCCGTGCGCTGCGTCACCCCCCCTGCCGACAATGTGGCATGTCTTCCCAATCTCTTCAATCAACCACAACAACCCGAAGAACCCGAGCACGATCAAAAGTCTGCAAAGAGACCTTTGGACAGCCCAATCAAGCTATCAGATAAACAGAAACCTCGTGTCCGACGGCCATCTCACACGTCCGATGGCTCTATGTCGGACTTCCCTTCGCTTGTGTCAAGTCCAGAAATGCCGGAGCCACGAACTTCATCATCAACAAGGACACCAGTACTTCTCGAAACGCCACCTTTCAGGACTTCCAAGGGACGCCAAAATGTACATAGTCTTCGCGAGGAACGCTTGCTCCATCTTGACTCCCAGAAGCCTTCTCCACAGGATGCTTTCGCCCATGGTCGAACGCTTAGTTTGCCGCTCCAACGCTTCATCAACGAAGAGCATGACGGGGATTACGACCATAGCTCTAATAATGAAGAGGTGTCCGGCAAGAAAGCCCAGACACCCGCAGAAAGGCGACGAAAGTCCAAATCTGCTTCCACTAGGCCCGAGCCGCTCACCACGGCTCGCCTCAAGAAACAGTTGACTGCTCAACCTAGCCTTGAAAGCCTTGGTTCCTACAAGTCGAAGAGGACTCAGCCTCCCAACTCTAAACACTTACCAGCCCAAAACAGGTCTCGGGCATCCTCTATCAACAAACAGCCTATTCGGCCCCGGCCAAAGGACCAAATGGATGATAAAATAACCTCCATTCTCACCTCGCTCCCCGGAAATATCCATCTGGTATCAGCCGATCAGGATGACGATGTCGTCTCCGTGGCTTCATCAGTGCCATTCAGACGCGAGAGGCTCCGGTCAGACTCGCCTCAAGGCACTCCGTCGCGCAGCTTCACTCCTACCCCCTCTCTCACTCTCCGGCCCGCACTCGGCCGCAGGAGACACTCCCAGGCTCCAGAGGAGAGCTCAGTGAAGCTTTATCATCTACACCGTGGTGGGAAGTCTGCTCCCACCAAACTCTTTGTTCGAACAGTTGGCGATGGCGAACGTGTAATGGTGAGAGTTGGAGGTGGGTGGGCAGATCTGGCCGAGTACTTGCGCGAATATGCCATCCACCATGGGCATCGCCGTGTGTCCGAGACGCCTCGCGTTGAAGTCGAAGGCCTTTCACCGCGAGTGTCCCCATCTCATTCGCCGCCCTCTAGCCGGGTGCCGTCAGGTAGCGCACGCCCTGTGCCGACCCGCCCCCGTTCCGTACTCAGCAACCGCCCCTCTTCATCATTAGCCGTCCGCAAAACCAGGCGTTCATCCAACGTTTCTGATTTTGGCGATCTCAGAACAGCCAGCGGCAGCGATGCCCTGAACGTTTCCTTTTCCGCTTTCACCGACAGACGGCTATCTGTCTCGTCTAACGTGTCCGCGGGCGCGATGTCGTCTGTCAGCGAGCTCCGCCATGGGTCTCCCGGCGCACCTGCCATGCCTCTTGGTCTCGCCGGACCAAAGCCTCGGGCCAAGCATGCCACAATCAGCCCCGAGAGTGAGGCCTGGGTGGAAGACGTCCTCGGCCAAGCCCGGCGAAGCTCCTCTCTCAGACCGTTCAAATACACTCTACCGTCCCCAGAAGCCGACGGAAACAAACCAACTCTACCCAAATCACGGAGTATCAGCGACATCGGCAAAGCTGGCTCCAGCAAACGCGTCGTATTGCGCGGCCTGCGTTAGCGAGACACTGCCTAGATCAGTGTCTCAAAAAGCGGTTTTATCTTCTTATATCAGTTGCCTCGCTTAGCGTTTATATATTTTTATTGTCCTGCCTGTTATGTTGGCAGATTGCGGTTGGGCCAATGGGCCCCTGTGCAATTGTTATGGACATCCATTCGGGCGTAATTCTTGCATTGGCGATAGGTACACTCTGGGTGCTTTGTTGGTCTACGGTACATTTTGTTTGCATCAAGATACCCTTTTTATGCTCGCTAGTTAGGTCTTTTTGGTTCGGTTTAGGTAGCTTGTACTTCCGCGCCGTGTTTCTTGCTTGGTATAGCGTTGGTTGGTTAACCGGTTGGCTGGTTTGGACTAGGTCCTTGATAGATAGTTACATTTTTGCATTCCGCCATTACATACTACACAACCCTCACTTTAGTCTCAAAAATCTTTCGTAAGGAGTCCGTGTTCATCCATATCATGCTAGGCCTCCGGGCAATAAGACCCTGGTTGATAGTGATTGCCTGACTTTATCGGCATCGCCAATAAGTTGTAGTCCTGTTGCAGTGAGCACGTATTTTCCGCATTTACGATGTTAGATCGCCTGCTACTATCTACTACTGCTATCTCGGTTCGATATCCTGATCCGCTAACTACAAACGCTGTACCTCTCTGTGCTATCACCTTGCCAGCAGACATATATATATATATTGGCTTGCTCCATCGATCCGCCATAAAGCGGAAAGCAGGACAAGCCAGCAGGACAAGCGGGCAGACCCCAGCTCCAGATACGATATAGAAGCGGTTCTAGTCTGGATTGCAGATAGACAGATGCACAGAAAGATCGCGATATCGAGGCATGAATGTTCAGTCACAGGGAATCAATCTATGCAAACACATATATACAACGCAGATTTGATAATACAAGGAGTTGGTTGCGTGGCACGCTCGAATCGTCTACGAGCTAGCGAGGAAGGCTAGCAAAGCAAACAGTCGCAGAAGAATGTTAGGTCTATATATCCCACGGGCGGACACTCCCGCTCGCCGGCCCGGTATACTGTAGTATAAGATATATGATACAATGATAAAAAGCAGATGGACATAACATCGTAAGACGCGCGCTGAAGAGGCGCTGATTTTTTTTTTCTTACCGGGCCAAATGACTTGCATTGCATCTAGGCAAACAAGGCAAGGCAAGGCAGAGCCATGGCCGGCATATTGTGAGAGCAGCATCACCTCTCCTCATCATCCGACCTCGCACTATCGTCATCGGCGTTGTCATCGTTACTATCCCACCCGTCGGCCTCGAGCTCGCGCCCCTTGATGCCGAAGCTGAGGAAGAAGCCGACCAGAGACACGGCGGCGAAGACGCCAAAGGGGATTGCTTCGCCCTTGGGCTGGACGCGCGCGGCGAGCGAGAACAGGCTGCCGGAGAGGAAGGGGCCGACGGCGCGGCCGGCGGCGGAGAGGGTCTGCGCGAGGCCATTGAGGGCGCCAAGGACGGCGTGATCGGGAGCGGAGTTTGTGATCTGCAATTTTGGGTTAGAGTTGGGGAATTCCTTTATGAGGGCGAAGGTGGAGAGGGATGAGATGGCTGCTTACCAAGAGGAGCGCGCTGGTGAGCCCGCCGACGGCGGCGATGGTCTTAACGAGCAGGACGAAGCACAGCTCGATAGCGAGGAACGCGGTCTTGCCGGAGACGCCTTTCCTGCCGGCTTCGTTGCCCTTGTACCCGATAAAGGGCATGAGGATGAAAGCGACGACGAAGCCGAAAAGGCCGGCGCGGTAGGACCAGCGGTTGCCCATCTTGTTGCGGAGCTGGCCGAAGATGCAGATTTGAAAGATGATGGTGACGACGCCGGAGAAGCCCTGGGCGAGGCCGATTTCCGACGGGGTGAGCCCGCGGCCGATGGGCGGTGCGGCTTGGGAGAAGATGGGGAATAGGGCGTTGAAAGCGATGTTGGATAGGGCGAAGATTAGATAGGTTAGGAGGAGGAGGATTGTGTCGCGGTTTAGCAGCTCGCTTCGGGTTAGCCCCTCATGGCTGTGGTGGTCTGCGGAAACTTCAGACGCGGAGTCGAGATCGCTGTCGTGGTCCGGGCCCTCGCCTGATTGTTCGCGGATTAGCCGGTACGGAAGGTGGTCCCCTGGTCGTACGCTTCGAGGCCGCTTCGCGAAACTGGTGATTTGCCACAGCCAGGCGAACATGTCACGAATCTTCTTGCCGAACCTGGGCAGCGTATCTGCCTCTTCCAAGCTCTCTTCCAAAAATATCGCCGCGACTACAAAGTCTAGCAGGAGTACCGCAGCGGACAGCAAGTTCGGCGCAAGGTACGGGAACGGGTTCGGTTCTCCCTTGTTGAACGGATTTTCTCGAAAAACAAGCAACCCACCAAGAAGAGGCCCCGTGATGCCCCCAACGCCGTAGAGAACTGGCAGGTAGGTAAACGCCTTGGACTGGTTGCTCTTGTCAGTAATCTCCCCGAGACAAGTCGATACCAAGCCCTGGTTCCCATTGACAACACCCATCAGCGCCTGCACCGCGACAGCCTGCCACAATGTACTGCAGAACCCGAATGCGACAAAGCACATCGCGGTCAAAACCGTGCCGAGCAGGATAACCGGTTTCCGCCCTACCCTGTCCGACAGCCAGCCCCAGAAGTAGTTGGTTATCAACTGTGCTACCGCGAATGCTGTCCCGATCATTCCCACGTATACTCCAACCATGCCTGGCTTCACCTCTGGGAATGACGACGCCATGTCTGGGAGATAAGGGCTGATCGAGTTGAAGGCCGTCTGCTCGCAGAGCGCGATCAGCGCCAGCACCATCATCTGCCTCTTGGGAAGAGGCGATTCCGAGGCCGAGTCGTCAGGGGAGTCATGGTGGTGGTGATGGTGAGGGTGCCGCGAGTCCTCGTTGGACGACGCGGACTGGCCGGAGTTGGGTCTGCCGCGGGACTTTGGCGGGGGTGTGTCGAAGGTATGGTAGTGCAGCGTTGATGAGCGGCGCCTCGGGATGGGCTCCCGATCTGGCGTCTTCATTTCGGTTTGATATCTATTCCAGGTCGTGATGATGCGGAAATCGGTTGCCGCTGGATTGGAAGGATCCCGTACGTTACCCGGAGGCGCAAGTCCGTGAGTCGCGGGGCCGACGGTGGCCTGGAGGGTGTAACGAGGGTGTATGTTGAATCAGAGAGAAATGACGAGGTCGTGTTCACTCTTCATGGTCAATTGTATTCATGAAATGGATTCTTCTTAAGCGACCATGGCCGGGAAGAGTGGGAAGAGACAGTGACAGGCACGCGAGCTGGATTCCGACCCGAACCCGCCAAATCGAGGCTGGCGATGATGTAAGCCATTGGGGTCATCACGTGAATAGCTCTAAAGACCGCAGGATGAGGCTGGACAGATTGAATCATGGAAGCAGGCCATTGTTATTGCATATTTGAAAATAACCGCGAGCCTCAGCTGGTGCAGGTCTGCTGTGGGTGGCTTATAGCAGTTGTTGGCTTCAGCCAGCGCATCCAGAAACCCCCGGATGATGTCAGTAGACTGTAGTCATGTAGCTGTAGACTTGTAGAGTCCAGTGCACTGATAATGGAATGTGATTATTGGGGCTTGTCTGAACAATAAGATCTCTCAGGAACAAAGGAAGAAGCTTCTATCCAGGTGCCTGCCACTATCTCCGGACTAACCCCGACTTAGAGTTCCAGATCAACCCCGCATTATGACTCGCATGCATCACAGACTGATCCTGTCTAGAATCTCCACCTGAAGGAGCTCAGAGCACCTACTGGACAGCCGACATTTGACTGACCGGCTGGCTATAACACTACTATTTCTTGAATCTTTGTGAAGCCTCGTCCCATCTCCCACGCACAGCTAGCTCCATGTAGCTTCCCCCAGTGGAAGCTGTAGGCTGGGGTTTTGTTTGAGGCGAATGGGCGACGCTTCTGAGCTCTTTGAAGCCGGCACCGCTGAACACTAATTAGGCCAATGCAAGGCTTTTGTGCTTGCAACATGATCTTGGTACAGTCGAGCCCTCCGCTGACGTGGTGGATGATGAGTCGATATTGCCGTACGAGGCTGACTATCTCTCCAGCGAGTATTGCCATAAGTTTCACGCAGCTCCAAGTCACCTCGGTCTTCCCCTCCCCCTTACCTTCTCCTCTTCATCACAGTCAACGTGTCTATGCTCATGCCCATGCTCATGCCCATGGCTATCATCAACGTCAGCATCGTCAGCATAAGACGAAGGAGCATTGATCGAAGCAGCACGAATCAGATTCTCCTGACTCGGCGCAACGCTCGCGCCCTCACCCAGCGAGCGCCCTCGTGAGCGCTCCACCGACCTCCCCCTCTTCGTCCCAGTCACAGTCCCCTGAACGGTATCGAGCGCCACGTTCGTCGTGAACAAATCCGAGTCCTGGAACTGGTTTGGCGTGAACCGCGGTCTCGCAGCTCTCGCGGACGGTCCGGAATGGCTCAGTTCCTCCTCATGCTTCTGCTTATTCGGGTCCTTCCGTAATGTGAAGAGCGTGGGGATGTTTGCCACAAACGCAGCGAAGAATTCCTCCACAGAGCCCCACGTGTTACGGTTTACTTGTGCTGTGCTAAAGGAGTAGGTCGGGAGACGGACGATTGCGATGACGATCAGGAGCAGGCCGATGGAGAAGAGAAGGACATATTGGAGGCGTCTGTGATTTCAATTGTTAGTGTCTGAATGTTTCAAGGTGAGGTGAAGGACGGGTGAGTACTTGAGCCATGACTTCCTGACTCGTAGCAGCCAGGGCATGGGGAGGAGGATGAGCATTGCGTCAGTAATGATGTTGAGGGCGACGAGGGTGGTGAGCTGGGTAATTGCTTTGACGCAGTCTCCTGGCTTGCTTGTTAGACTTAGGGCTAATTGACGGAGTAGTACTGCTGGGATCGGGTATCTGGGTGACGCACCAGGATCAGGCACAACCTGCCAATACAGATGCGAAGGCCGGCACTCGCCAAATGTCGTCCCCATAACAGCAGCCAGACTAGCCAGCAGAACAAACCAGTAGACCTTGACGATCATCTCAGGCTCCGGCAGACCCGTGAGTACACGCTCGCACAGCAGGAGGACATTCGATTTCTGGATCCAGAGACTATATATACCACAACCCAGTCAGCGGCGCCTCTTCTTTCACCATCATTCAACCTTAACCTGCGAGTGAAGGCATACTAAGTATTGTAAACCGCCCGATTCGCAAGCGTCATCTTGCTCCCCACGGTCCTGCGGTGGATCTCGAAGTCTGTGAGGCCCAGCGCAGGCCTCGCCATGTTATTGTTCCCCCAGAGCAGCACGACCGTCGTCAACGCAGACCGGGTCATCACGAAGAGGATGCAGACCATGGTCAGGTAGTCGCTGAGGATGAAGTCCTGGTTGCGGTACTTGCGCATGAAGAGGCGGAGGGCCATGAGGAGGATGGAGAGGCCGCCGAAGACGCCGACAAGGGCGAGCGTGGTGGTGAGGTCTTCGTTCATTCCGCCAGTGCTGCATAGTACGTATGTTCGTCCAATCTGGTCGATTACGTTGAAGTCGAGACGCAGCAGCAGCTGGGCTGTAAGGCTGAATAGACAGGCAGTAAGTGATGGGGCATGGGCTTATTCTTCTAGAACCTCACAGGAATAGCGATCGACAGGCCGGTCAAACTCTGCTAACCTGATTTTTTCCGTCCGAGACAGCTTTTGTGGAGATTCGGATCCTGGCGTTTCGAAGTGGTGAGGCGATGCCGAGGCATGGCTGTCATGTTGTGTAGACTGGGTGGTGTTGATAGCGAGAACCAAGCAGACCCAGCACTTTCTCCAGAATCCAGATAAGCTCAAGGCCCCATACAGATCTTGCACGGCATAAATTCGAGGCGAAGGGAGCCAGGATGGAGAAGAGGCGGATGGAAGAGGCGGATGGAAGAGGCAGGGATTGGCAGTGCTAAGGAGCCAGTGGAGCAGTTAGCGAGATATAAAACAACCAACGCGCCATTTAATGCTCCGAGCTGCCCGAGACTTGACAGGGTTCTTTATCGGCTGCAACTTGCTTTTTCTTCTTGTCAACGCCATGTTTCGGCTCTCCTTGGCCAGTGCTGCATGCCTCCTGCAGGTGCTGGGCTCTTTCGTCCAGGTCACCACTGCCTCTGCCTCACCTACTGCTTTGGCAGACAACCATGAAGCCCTCCACCGCCGCTCCTACATCTACGTCGGCGGCGAATACGTCAACACCACCGATGGCTGGATGATGCACAACCAGATGTACGTCGAGAAGCTCTCGCCCGCGAACGGGAGCACGCAGGCCTACCCGGTTGTGATTCTGCATGGGGGTGCCCAGACTGGCACCGTAAGCCCCCCTTCCCATCCCTTCCCTTTCCAATGCTGCCTTCACAATCCAAGATACGATACGATGCGATGGTACGGACGGATACTGACGCCGATGCAGAACTTCCTCAACAAGCCCGACGGCGGCCGCGGCTGGGCCTCGTGGTTCCTTGCGCACGGGTACGAGGTCTACATCGCCGACAGGACCATGACCGCGCGGTCCCCCGTGCTCCCGGCAGACGGGTACGGCGAGAGCGTGTTCTCGGCCGAGTTCATCTCGCAGCGGTTCACGAATGTCCAGGATTACCCGCTCTGGCCGCAGGCGAGGCTGCATAGCCAGTGGCCTGGTGTATGTCCTCCCTCCCTCCCGCTCCCGTCTGACCCTATCTACCTGAATACCAAGTAAAGCGAGCGAGCAAGTGAGTGAGCTGTTAACGAGTTGAGAACGCAGACCGGCGAGCGCGGCGACCCCATCTTCGACGCATACTACGCAAGCAACGTGCAGTCGATCTCCGACAGCACAGCGCAGGAACTCACCATGAAAGCCGCAGGCGAAGCCCTCCTCGACCAGATCGGCCCTGTCGTGCTCATCACGCACTCGCAGGGCGGACTCTACGGGTGGTCGTGGGCCGACAGCCGGCCGGCGCTGATCAAGGGCCTGATCCAGATCGAGCCCAAAGGCCCGCCGTTCACCGAGGTGATTTTCTCCAGCAGCTTCAGCCGGCCGTACGGGCTGACCGCGATCCCGCTGACGTACGAGCCGGCGCCCACGAATAAGACCGTGCCTCTGGACATGCAGACGGTCGCGCCGCCGAACGGGACAGCCCCGGGCGAGTTGCTGCAGTGTGTTATCCAGGCCGAGCCCGCGCGGCAGCTCACGAATCTCGCGCGCGTCCCGATCCTCATTGACACGGGCGAGGCCTCGTACCATGCGACGTACGACTACTGCTTCGTCAAGTTCCTGCGGCAGGCGGGGGTGCGGAACGTGCAGCATCTGCAGCTGGGGAAGCGCGGGATCCATGGGAACGCGCATCTGCAGTTCTTGGAGAAGAACTCGGATGCGATTGCGGGCGTGCTGCATGAGTGGATTGGGAATGTTACGGGCGCGTCTGAATAGGATGGCTAACTCGTATATAGAATTATAGACAAGTTGTTGTGTGTATCGATTACTGTTATATACTGTATGTAGCCTTGGCCAAGTGCTAGCCCCGGCGCCCAGATGATAGTCCAGACTGTGGCTGCATATCCTTCAGACTCAAAGTCCAGTCACACCAATCAGTCTGGAGGCTGCGCCGAAGATCACTGCGTCTAGATCGGATCGGCGCAATGGGCTGGATCCTGGTCGCATGTAAGGATCGAGAACCACTGCAGGTACGCAGTCCTACGAAAGCAAACATGGAGTCCAATATTGCGTGAGGGACTCAGGGTCTCGGTTTTGTGACCCCTTTTGCGGGCTTAAATATCTCCAATTGATCCCCGCCACTCCAAACTCGGAGAATATTGTTGTCTAGTTCCATATCTTCTGGCTATTCAAGTGGGAAGCTCTACAATGAAGCGTTTACTCACCATTCTTCCGCTGCTGTTGCGGGCAAATGCGGTTCCGCTTGCTAGCCCTAACGTCGATGGGCTGCCGGACTTTTCGGACCTGATCCATGATATCCTCCCTGGGCTGCTCGACCCCGGCTCTGGTGCAGGCTCAGAGCCGGGTGCGGGCTTGGATCCTGGCTCAGGCTCCGGCTCAGGACCAGGGTCGGGCTCAGACTCTGACTCTGGGATCATCCCGCCCTTCCTCGGCTACACCCTAACCTGGCACGACGAATTCATCTCCTCGTCATCGATATCCTCGTCCTCGTCCTCGTCCTCGTCTGATACAAGCCACCTCCCCTCCTCCTCAAACTGGCTCTTCGACCTGGGCACCTCGTATCCCGCCGGCGCGGCCGCATGGGGAAACAACGAGCTGCAGTCGTACACAACCTCATCGCAAAACATCCGGCTCACACCGCAGAACACGCTAAAAATAACCCCGCGCCTCTCCAGCGGCTCAGGAGGGCACTGGACAAGCGCGCGCATCGAAACAAGCAGCACGTCCTTTGCCGCTGCGCCAGGCGGACGGCTCTACATCGAGGCGCGCCTGCGCACGGGGTGCGCGCCCGCCGCGCAGCAAAAGGGCATCTGGCCTGCGTTCTGGGCGTTGGGCGAGTCTTTCAGAGAGGACCCAACGTACTGGCCGATGGCGTCGGAGTGGGATTTCGTCGAGGTCATCAACGGCGAGCCGACGGTTTACAACACGCTGCATTGCGGCGTGGACTCGAATACGGGCGGTCCGTGCAATGAGTATAATGGTCTGGGCAATGGCGGTGTTGGGTGGAGCGGATGTGACTGGCATGTTGTTGGGTTTGAGGTTGATCGGTCAGGCTCGTTTTTTGAGGCTGAGTCGGGCTCTCGTTCTGGGTCTGGGTCTGGGTCTGGAGGACGCGGAGGGTGGCAGAGGGAGACCCTGACTTGGTTCCTAGATGGGAACCAGGTCCATCGGGTCTCTGGATCTGACTTGGGTGATGAGGATGTTTGGGATACTGTCGCGCACCAGGGCCATTTTCTCCTGCTGAATGTTGCCGTTGGTGGGAACTGGCCTGGGTATCCGGATGAGAATACGGTTGATGGTGAGGAGGTGGCTATGGAGGTTGATTATGTGCGGGTTTGGAATGCGGGTGGAAATGAGCTGTAATTTGTCTATATCTTCGAGATGTTAATGGTTTAATTCCGTGAAGCTATATTGTACCTTTCCCTTCCCTCACCTCCATATGGCCATGAAGGGTCGAACCATCTCCATCCTAGCCCTATCGCCCTGTGAGAAAGGACTCCAGCAACATGATCGAGTCAAGGTTAACTCGCCGAATGTTATTTTGGCCGTCAAAGCCTTGCAGGCGGGAATCGGGGCTCAGCCGCAGCGGGACCCTGGAATTAAGATTGAAGGGACGGGGGAAACTCCAATCATATCTTGAGAAGTATCGAACAGTTGCTAGAGCAATGCATGGCTGCTGGTAGGCTTGATTACGGAGGGTAGTCTAAGCCCTGCCAACCAAAAAGGCTTGCCGCTGGCTTAATTGGCTTGCAGGTCAAGATGCAGATGATAGTGATGGAGGAGCTGCCCAGGCAATGGTTGCCAAGACTGGCAGATGCGCGAAGAGGCTTAGCCTGCACGAAATCCGGACGTACTGGCCAATCAGACCGAGGCTGCGGATAGCAGATCCCTCAGGCGGAGTCAGACTGTCAGGCCCCCAAGCTCCAACCTCCACATTGTCCTGTCCATGTCGGCTCTTGTTTGCGACTCCGTGACTCCGACAGCACCGGGCATCAACGTTAATCTGGCAGTGATGGAATGATGCAGAATACAGAATCATGGACTGGCTAGCCATTCATACTAGCTACGGCTTTGTGCTGATCCAACCTTGTATCAAGTGCTCAACGCAGAACCAAGTCGACGAGCGAGTCAGGCCTGAACCACTGAGGGCAGCAGGCTGAGTCGTCCGCTGGCTCCACCCCTGCGCCATCCTTCAGCTTTTCTTACTTTCTATACAACCAATTTGCAGGCTAACGTGAACAGGAAATGCTAAACAGGACTGTGATATGTCTGTTGGTCGGGGCTGTTCCGCCCCCAAAACCTGCAGTTCCATCGTATTTATACTGCTGACCAAGGCCCCCTGTATTCCGTCCGTTAACTGCTTCCCTAACATTTCCCCCAATTCCACGCCGCTACGCAGCCCTCGACGAGTCATTGACTACACGAAACCCTCATTAGTGATTGAGACGAAAAGACAAAATGGCAGTCTGCTACGATACAAACGGCAACCAAGACACAACGCAATACCCCTGCTCAGCAGATGGCGAACCCGCGCAATGCTGCGAATTGGGCCAGTTGTGCGCCTCCAACGGCCTCTGCGTCAATAACGGAACTAGCGATGCCATAACGCCATACAGTATAAACGGGTGCAGTGTGCAGGACTGGACCGGTGGGAGTGTTGATACTTGCACCAACGAGTGTATTGCTGGTGAGCCTTGCCCCTTCTGACTTATCACACCTATAGCAATGAATCATTGCTTAAACAAATATACACAGGCGGCGGGGTCGGCGTCTCAGCCTGCGGGTCCGGAACTTTCTGCTGCTACGGCTTCGGAGGCTGCGACTGCAGCAACAGCACGCAAGTCTTCTCCCTCGGCGCCGTAGAAATCGTCGCCACAATCACCGGCGCCTCAACCGCCACCACCGCAACCACCACATCCACCAGCACAACAACACCAGGCGCCGACGCAACACCAACCGGTGACGCGTCTGCCTCCAGCTCCAGCTCCAGCCACCTAGGTCTAGGCCTAGGCGTCGGGCTCGGCGTCGGCATCCCCCTCCTTCTAGCCGCCATCCTCATTCCGCTCTTCCTCCGCCGCAGACGCGCAAACAAGGGCCCCGTCGAGCCCTCAGACAAGGGAGGGTACTACCAGCCCCCGTCAGCCCAGGGCCAGATTGAGCCGGACGGCTCGTACTTTGCAACTCAGCAGCAGCCGCATATGGGTGGACAGACGCCCTACGAGCATAAAGTCGGATCTGTAACCCCGGGCCAGGCGCCGCCGTATACGGAACAACAGGCTTATGAGATGGCGCATGAGCCGGTGCAGTCGCATCCTCATGAGTTGCAGTAGCGAGGTCTTGAGCATGAGCTTGAGCTTGTGTTTTGCGGCTTTGTTTGTATATCGATACCTTTTTTTTTGTTTTTGTCTTTGCATAGATATAGACACTGTACGACTGACTGAAAGAGAACGAAACGGGCATACCTAGCATAGGATGGGACGGACGCTGTCATTCGTGCACTTTTTGCTTTTTCACTTGACGCATTATACCTGAGCGATGCGAGTTACAAAATATTATAATACAAAACTCTTCATATTGCACTTGTTCATCTATATTCTCCGTAGCATTGACATGAGACCCCACCCAGTACTGTTCGTGCAACGGTCCGATCCGTCCAGTGCACATTATTCGGAAGTTTACTTGAATCTCCGGAGCCCAAGAGGCTTTGCACTGCAGCTGCATGATACCTCTGGCCTTGGCTAGGCTATGGTAGGCTTAGGCAAGATGTAAGGATGCAAAATGCAGGAGCCCCTGGGGCCGGGCCCCTCCCCGTTAAATCCCGTCCTACACTGCAGTGTCACCACAGGACGGAGGGCGTACGAGCTCGAGTCAACAACGTCTTGACCCCTCACAGCCCCTCATGAGGGAGCATTGGGGATAAGGACATGACCTTGACCATGGGGTAGGCAGGATATCCTTCCCCAGGTCGTAGCTGTAGCTGGAGGAACAAGCTGGAGGCTCAACGGATCTTTATCTGGGTGCTGATCGTGTGACACGGTTGGGTGAATTCGGGTAGGGCTCGTCAGCACAGAGTAGAGCTGTCTCCTTAGCTTTTCAATAACCTAGGTATATTGGTAGTTGTGTACTCGTTACTGGTGGGGAACTAGCGTGGTGAAACGAGTATACGTAGGGTAGGGTTACGGCACAGACAAGACACAATTAGATGAGATGGGGTGGCCCCGTAAAAAAAAAAAGGTATTCAAGACTCGAAACCCCCTTTCCCTTTCCGTGTTTACCACTCAAGGCTACCATTCTGACCCTGCAGATTACCCTTTCCGTCTCGCGCGAGGCACTCCAGTTCCCTGCAGACTATCGAGGGACATGTCAGTCAGCCAAAGCCAAGTCGACATGATGCGGAGTGAGAAGAAAAAGATGAAGGAAGGTAGCACGAACGCTGCTCGGCCTGTGCGTATCTTGTATTCGTCCGCGGTTCTCGTCGTGCAGGGTATATCTCTTCCCCGCGGGATCTTTCTAGCTTGGCGTGTTCGTGTAAGAGGGCAAGGATGGTGGTTTGTGGACCTGAAGACTGTTAGCCATTGTGGAAAATAAGTGGAAGGAAAAAAAGAAAGATATCATCTACTTGAAGGCTGGAGCTCAAGCTTGGAGAGTGTAGTGGAATGATCCCTAGATGCGGATGGATGGTTTAGTCTAGCCCTAACTTAATCAAACATCCCAGGCTATAAGTATCAGCACCCATTTCAGATAGACACACCTTAATTGATATTCTGTTTCCAATGTCAGAAGCAACTCTTTGACTCTATTCTTGAGTTCTTCCATGGCATTGAGATGTCCCGAGTCTTGTTCGTTTATCTTCACCTGTGTTTGGTTGTGGCTGCGGCTGTATAGATCGTATCGCACTGACGTCGTCCCATGGGTTAGAGGGAGAATACTCATCGAAATCCAGCATCTTGACTTGGGAATTGTGAACAGGAACATATTGGGTAATAGGTAGGTTGATTGGGGTTTCAGCTCCTGTGGCCAGTAGAAGAAGGATTTTAGAATGGTTCGAATGGACGATCGAGGATATACGAATGAACGCGCGATGTGCTCGAGCCCAAGGGCGTTCGTCAGGAGATCCGCTCGTACTAAAATTAGTCGTTAGTATTATCCAAGTCCCTAGTTTAAGAAAGAGCGAACGGAAGCAGGTAGGTAAGTATGTCTAGAAAAGGATACCGGACTCACGGGCCATCTTCCAATTGAATCCCCCTTCCACACTCGCTCCGCCAATCCAGGTAGACTCCCCAATGTCAATGCCAGTGCATGGCTCAATTCCTGGCATGCCTAGATCTTCCCGAAGAGGTTCCTCTTCTCCGTGCGTACCAAGATTGACCCGAACAATACCCGCCTGCACTCTAACGCCAACCCCAAAAAGCGCATTATGATTCCTCTCAAACCCCGCCACCCCATCAAACTTCGGCGCCCTGATGAGTGTCCCAAACGAATCATAGCTCCAGCCATGGTACCGGCAGGAAAGGACCGTCGAACAGCCGCTTTCCCTGCCCGGCTTGGTGACCGGGTACGCGCGGTGCCGGCAGACGTTGTGGAATGCGCGAAGCTGCCCGTCTTTGGACTTTATTACGAAGAGTGGGATTCCTGCGGGCGTGCTCGTTATGTATGTGCCGGGTTTGGGGAATCGCGGGGATAAGGTGAGAGGGAGCCATTGCTATCGAGATGTTAGCCTAGTCCGTATGCAGTGTAGAGGATGAGTTGTTATTTGGGAGACCGAAGGAGGGACAGTCGGTAAAGTACCTTGCTGAAGATGGCGCGCTTTTCGAGCTCGAAGATAGCGGGGGATGTGAGCCAGTCTGCGGGGAGATCGGACTCTTTGGAGACAGATTGGTGTTTGGCGGGAGGCGGTTCTTCTGTTTCTGGTGGGTGTGTGGTGGAGGGCTTGAAGGATGCAGGTGCAGTGGTTCGGTACAGATACGCGAGTCCGATGAGAAAAACGAGCAATGCTGGGAGGTTTAATTCCATGGTAGACATCTCTGGTACTGCCTAATAGAGAAGTAAGAAGGCCCGTTGCCCGGGTGTTATTTAAGTAACTATATATGAAGTTTCGCACGTCGACAAGATAGCTATCAACCACTATGAGCCTCGGTTACCCAATCTGGTGCGTCTTTCCAGAGTAACTTTCAAGCTCGCTACGACTCCACGCTACTCGACTTATCCGATCATCGATCACGCAGCTACCTCAACGCTTGGATCTGTCTCGCGTTCCTCCTCAATTGAGCGAACATCCTCCTCCTGCTTGGCCTTGTCCTCTGCATGCTGCAGGCTCACCAGCTCGAACACGCGGTCCTGATAGACTAGGCCATTATCAGTATTGCGACGCAGTACCTGACAGAGATAATGCTTACAAGATACACCGTTCTCCTTCTCCGGATTTAATATCCCCTCGCGGTAAACGCCCTTGGCCAGATTCTCCTGCGCCTTCTCGCAAAGCTCATAGTCCTCCGTCGCAACCTGGCGAACAAAGCGGTAGTACTCTTCGAACTTCTCTCCAGTCTCCATGTGGTAATAATCGAACTCCATTCTCGTGACGTTCGGGTCGGCGGTTGGACACACCCGGAACGAAGACATACCCCCTCCATACACATTCAAGGTGCAGTTGGGGAAGAAGTACAAGAATAGCCCGTCATTTGGCTTTTTAGGGTCCGCGATGTGCTGCGAGAAGTTGACATGGTTGTGCACCTTGTACCATGTCGGGGGGTAGTAGATGGAGAAAGATGGGTGGGTGTATTGGCAGTGCAGACACTCTTGGTAGCCGTCGACCCTGTTCGTTTGATTAGTAGGTATTTTTATGCTAAGTATGTACTACAGCGGATGTTACATCGTTTTCCAGTTGAAGCGTCCCTCGTATTTGATGCTCCGTTTGTACGGAAGCTTGGTGAAGTCCACTCGTTGGAGCAGGGGCTCCAGCTCTGGAAAGTATTCCTGGAAGCTCGGGGCTTCGTTTGAGAGCGTGCTGAAGACAAGCCCAGTCGGCGTGACATGATGGCGTAGAACCGAGTCCTGCGTTCAGTTAGTGGCACTTGGGTGAGATTTGATTGTAAAAGCCCCGGGTTGACATACAGTGTCTGCACAAGTAACCCGTATCTCCTCAGAGACGGGCATTTGCGCTTCACCAGTGCTTCGAACCGCCTGAACCGGCTGCTGGGCTATCTCGTAGCGAACAACTTCGCCGACATTCTGGAACCTTGTCAAGGGCCCAAGGAGATACCACGACTAGGTCTGTCAGTGGTTTTCCCGCATATCGGATAATCGACTAGGGTACCTTCAGGAAAACAGCCCGCCTTTCAAGTTGGTAGAGCGGTCGACTGCAGTACCAGGAAGCCGGAAGCGTGCGCGCGAGCTCGGACATTGTTATTGCTATCGTTGATGACCAGCGGGAATACCACACCTAGGCGCTCTCAACTGCTCGATATCTCATGGTCATTTATAGCCTGTCAACCCGCGTACTGGTGCCGATCTATCAGTGGCATCTGCATGTGGCTTATGAGTGGTGTGCAATTGGCTAGCGTAGCTTTTCCTGAAAAGGGTATAATATCCTGACCTCGCTGAGGTTGCGGTGCAATATGGTTTGATGCCTAGGCCTTTTTTGCTGTTCGATTTCTTGAGTCTGATCGATTACTCCGGAGTCGGGTTGATGAGGCGGCAAGGCAGCAACTTGGGTGGTGTCAGAGCTATAATATCCTCATCCAACATCCATCCTTACGCATTTGAGATGGATCCAAGTAAGACGGACAAACAACTGCCCGTCTCTGTCGCGGCGAAATTGAATATGGAATCCAATGCCGATTCTAGTGTACGGCGATGTTTTGCTGTTGCCTGGATCCGGAAACCTGGCTGTGGCGAAGTTGAAAGCGACCATGGTCAAGTCCGACCATAAGAGCCCTTTGGTGCTTCTTTCAACTCGCGACTTATATATGCATAAACATTCCGTCTGTTGATTCGCTTGTAGAATATTGCTTCGTCACCGGTGTGCTTCACAGAGGAGATCACATGGTTGGAGTTGGACCCCGCGACTGACCCCAGTGACGTGACCCTCTGGATTCTAGTCCGACTCTAGACGGACATTCCAGACTTGAAAGACCAGATAATTTAGCTTCCGATACCAAGAGCTTTGAGCAGAGGCTCAGGCTCACCACATACAACTCCGGAGATGACGAGCTCCAACGTCAAGTTCACCCCTCCTCCCTCGCCGCCTTCGCCGACAGCGTCATTCTTCGACGTCAGCGACGAAGAGGAGGATGAATACAACACCATCGCCCACGCCGCCTCAAAGAAGGGCGTGAGGCTTCTGTTCTCAAAGAGCAAGGTGCGCTTTCCTGCGACTAGTGTGATGCGGCCACCTCTAACCCTTCCTTCTACCTAGGTATACGTCCACCCCACTCCATCGGCGAAAGACAACATCCCCGGCTTCATCGCGCTCATCCAACAAAAACCGCTACCCTCCTCCCAAAACGCAACTTCCCCAAATGCGAATACCTCCAAGCCCGATTTGTCCTCTTACCTCCTTGCCTGGGTTCCTGAATCCGCCCTTGGCGATGCTTACGACACCTACGTCAAAGTCGACCTCTCGGAAGATGATTCTCCGCCGCGTCAGAAATACCTAGTGCCCGCGCTTCCGGAAACAACTACGTTCAAAGACCCGATAGGACTATACGCATTTGCGGTTCCTCTGTCCCAGATCTACTCCCTGCTCGTGCGGCCGCCAAGTCTGGGCTGGTGGTTTGGCAGTCTTGTGATCAATTCTCGGGCTGGTGACAGCTTTCCAGCGCTCTTCTTCCACGACAGCGAATGCGAGTCGACTATACTGCAAAAGAAGAAACGGACAAGGGAAACATTTGACCCGTTTGGAGAGGATGGGAGTGTTTTCTGGGGTGGTGATGAGGTTTTGCGATGGCTGAAGAAATATGCCGACGTGCAGCGGTCGACCGTTGATAATACCGTCTACCTAATCAACCCATCTCAAGAAGACCAGCTCTCTTTTGGAAAACCACAGCTTACCGAGGCTACGAGATCCCATGATCGACCAACGCCTCGGAAAAGCGCACCGGCACCGCACGATGCGGGCATGGATCCGTTTATGAAAGCGATTAAAGAGACAAGATGGAAGGTCCTCGAGCAACTGAGCAAGATTACGACGTTTACAAGACGAACCGCAAACGAGATCGCTGACAATCCCCGCGTCCCGCCTCAGGTGCGTCGTCTTTTGAAGACCCCGGAAATTCAGACGCTGCAAGAAGAGTTTGATAGCGCCAGGATATATCTTGCGCGATGGGCGATGAGCATATCAGAGCAAAGCGAGCGCGACAGGAATCAGCGCGTATGGACCGCCAGAGACGCTCTCGAGATGGAGAACAGCTCTGTTGGCGACTTTGAGATTTTGGACCTCGAGATGGGAAGCACGTCTCTCCAGGAGCGGCGAAAGACAGTCACCCTCGAAGAGTGGCGTGGATTTTTTCATCCACAGACTGGCCGATTGCAACTCACCGTCGATGAAGTAAAAGAAAGAATATTCCACGGCGGTTTAGATCCCAACGACGGGGTCCGAAAGGAAGCATGGCTTTTCCTCCTTGAGGTCTATCCTTGGGATAGCAGTAGCGATGACCGGCAGGCTCTGATGAACTCTAGACGTGATGAATACATTCGCTTGAAGGGCTCCTGGTGGGAAAGAATGGTCGAAGGGGATTCCACTCCAGAGCAACAAGAATGGTGGAAAGAGCAGCGAAATCGGATAGGTAAGATAAGCCTTGACATCAGGATATTAACGACATGGGATAGGAGCTACTACTAACTACCCGCAGAAAAAGACGTGCATCGCACCGACCGAACAATCCCGCTCTTCGCAGGCGAGGACATTCCCCATCCCGATCCAGACTCGCCCTTTGCAGACGTTGGCACAAACGTCCACCTCGAGCAAATGAAAGACATGCTTCTCACATACAACGAGTATAACAAGGATCTTGGTTACGTCCAGGGCATGAGCGATCTGCTCGCTCCTATCTACGCAGTGATGCAAGACGATGCGGTTGCATTTTGGGCTTTCGTCAACTTCATGGATAGGATGGTACATTCTCCCAAAATTCCAACTCAGGCTCATGTTAACACTCTGCAGGAACGCAATTTCCTCCGCGACCAATCCGGCATGCGTTCCCAACTTCTCACTCTCGACCACCTCGTCCAACTCATGGACCCGCAGCTCTACCTCCACCTTCAATCGGCCGACAGCACAAACTTCTTCTTCTTCTTCCGTATGCTGCTAGTCTGGTATAAGCGCGAGTTCGAGTGGGTCGATGTCCTGCGCCTCTGGGAGACCCTGTGGACGGATTATCTTACCAGTAACTTCCACCTCTTCATCGCTCTTGCAATCTTGGAAAAGCACCGCGATGTCATTATGGACCACTTGAAGCAGTTCGACGAGGTCCTGAAATATAGTACGTTTTCTCCGTTTTCCACCTATAAAAAGTGCTTGCTAACAGCGGTGAAGTCAACGAACTCTCCAACACCATGGACTTGGTACCCATCCTCACACGCGCTGAATCCCTCTTCCACCGCTTCGGTCGCCAGATCGAGGCTATCGACAAGAAGAACAATTTCCCCGTTCCGTCGGGACAGGCTCATCAGCGCAAACCTGCAGAAGACCCAAACAACAAGGGTAAAGCGCCTGAACGACCAACAGGAGCCAGCACGAGTGTCAGCACATCAACCTCAAGCTCAAACCCACAACCGGGGCCTGGTAGTAAACCGGGTGCGAAGATCATACCGCCGGAACTAAGGGATCTGTTTAGGAAGGATGTTTTCTGGAACGAGAGTGACCAGGACTCCAGGTCGGTGTCCAAGTCTGGTCCGGGACTTTGAACTAAATAAGATCATCCCTCATCGGCCTGGCCTGGCTTGTTTGGTAGCTACCTATCGCTGCAGGACAGGAAGGGTGATTTACCTAGGTTAAGGCTAGGACAAGGCAAGCGAGACCAGGCAGGCTATGATATGTTATATTTGAGACGCTCACCTCTGGCCGTTTCTTTCCTGTTTCCAGCTGTGTGTTTGGCTGTGGCGTTATCTCTCACATCTATCAATAGGTCTGGTAAACCATCTACAGTAATACCCGCGATTTTGTTCCCAGCAGCTTTATTATGAAAAGTGCTCAGGAGTCAGGACTATCAGCTACCAGTACTCGGCTCCGTCTTATTCTTACTCTTATTTGTCCTACCTAACCCTTGTCTGCGTTGCCTCTTTTCTCTTCGGTATCGTATTGGTCATACAGCCAGCATTTCTGATCCATAAGGCCACCCCATGTCACATATACGGATGATTGAATACTGGATAGACGAAGGAAACAAGATAGCTTTCCTCTTATCCAGAACTAGTCCCTAATCCTGATAGCCCGTGTGTAACTGTATTCTGATCTGACCAGACCCTAGTTCCAGGCCTGGTTGTTCATCATTATCTATCATTGCCACCGTGAGTTTATCCATCCATCCAGTTATTAGCTATTATATCCATACATCCATACATACATACATACATACATGCATTCTATAAGCAAAGCAAAACGAAAAAGCAAGCCAGTCGGTCAGTCGGACCGGTTACCCATAGCATAGCATACAGAATAGGTCCCTCGGTCACTTCCAAGCCCACTCAACAACATACATGAACGCCTCGCCCAGATACCCCGTCAGCAGGAGGCCCTGCGCATACTCGATGAGTTCCTTTGTTGGAAGGGGATGGGGATGCGCGGCCGCAGAAGATGAAGATGGTGAAGCAGGTGATGGAGGAAAGGGAGAAGAGAAGGGAGACGAGGGCGAGCGCACGCTGGCGCGCTTGTCCGCTAGCGCCTTGTGCATCTCTTTGCCGGGCTTGACGAGGAGGTATCTTTCTGGTAAGCTTGGGTTTGCGCGTGCGCTTGCGCTTGGGCTCGGGGGGGTTGTGGTTGTGGCGGGAGAGGCGGGTGCGGGTTGTGTTTGAGACGAGTTTGGGTTCGGGATGGGGATGTGGGAGATTGAGTCTTGGGTCTGTGGGGTTAGCCAGGTGAGCTGGTGGGGTTGGTGTTCCCTTGCTTGTTGGGATTGTGTCTGTGTCGTCTCTGAGTCTGTTGTTGTTGTTGTAGTCGTCGTATGTGTTTGTGGCACCACATTCCGCCGGCTCGACGCCGTCGGTCTCGAGAACGAGATGCGTCCTCGGGGCTGTGGCTGATGTGCTGCTGCCATGACGCCTGCAGCAGCTGCTGTTCCAGCCTGTGAGCCAGCAGAATCGGGATCGTCATTGAGCACCGCAAACTCGACGTCGCTATCCAGCGAGAACAGCACGACCGTATTGACGCCGCTTTTCAGCTTCATACGGAACGTCGTGAAGTTGCGCGGGTCAAGGTAGAACGTGTAGCTTGCGGTTACGGTGACGTCCCTGGGATTGATGTTGATGTTGATGTTAGGGCCAGGGCCGATGCTGAAACCGGTGTTGTTGTTGATCTTCGAGAGGGCCTGGTCGCGCGCGGAGATCGGGCACTTGGGCTTCACGGCGAGGGACTTGGATTGCCGCAGTGTTACCGAGGGGATGCAGTGCTGGGCGTGGGTGTGGGAGGGGGTTCGTTTTGCGCAGGTGTCGCCGCAGAAGCGCGCTATGTTGCAGGCTGTGTTGTGCGCCTCGCTGTTAATTTCCACAGTTGACAAGCAAGGTTAGGGTACGGAAAGGAAGAAGAGACACATACTGCTACACAGCACAGTGGTCGCCGCACCACAGCCCATACAGCTTCGCGGCTCACACAGCCCCCACTCCCTCCTCTCCGCCAGCAGGGTCTCGCGGCGGCGATCCAGCTCGGCGATCCGCTTCTCCGCGTACCCGATCCTCTTGCGCGACTGGTGGCCGTTGGGCGTGCGCTTGGCCATGTGCACGAGCTGCCGGTATGCGAGCATCGCCTGGTCCACGGAGTCCATGTGCTCGCGCGAGACGCACAGCGCGCTCAGGGCGTCGAAGGTCTCTGCTGCGTCGGGTCCTTTCACGGCGAGGAAGTCCTCGACGAGGGTCTCGAAGAGGAACGCCGCGTCGCGGTTGAGCCCGGCGTCCATGTAGGCGCGGCCGAGGCGGTGGATGACGCGCAGGCAGTCTGCGTCGCGGGAGCGCTTGTATGCGTCGAGGGTGTCCGTGACGTCCGGGGGGAAGTCGAAGTTGTTTTTGGCGGATTGCAGGTAGCGCAGGAGGGTGTCGCGGGTGGTTGGGGAGGTGAGGCCGAAGACGGTGCGGCAGTGCGGGAGGGTGCGGGAGGTGATTGTGCGGGATTCGGTGTGTAGGCCGAGCTTCTGGTAGAGGTGGGAGAGTTTGTTCATGGCGTTGAGGGTTGTGGCGTGCTGGATGCCGAAGACGGCGTCGAGGGCTGGGACGGCCTTTTCGAGGAGTAAGAGTGCCGACTCGAGGTCGCCCAGGAGGACCTTTAATGAAGCGAGGTCTTGCATGCTGCTTAGGGTTTCTGGGGCGTTGTGGCCGAGGGTCTTGAGGCGGCCTGCGAAGGAGCGTTCGTAGAGCGCGGCGGCTTCGGTGGCGTAGCCGTCTTTCTCGCAGAGGCTGCCGAGGTCGTGCAGGACGGTGAAGTTCTTGGGGTGGTCGCGGCCGAGCACGCGCTTGTACAGGCCTAGCGACTCAAGATAGCATGCTTCTGCTTCGGCTGCGATGTCGAGTGCCTGGTATGCTTTCGCCATGGAGTGGAGGATAGACGCCCGCGTCTGCTTCTCGATGTCGAGGCCCGGCGTGTCGGAGAGAAGTTTCAAGGCATCGTGGAATTCGACTACTGCGCCTTGGGCGTTGCCTTTTTTGAGCATGGCTTCGCCGCGTAGTCGTGTTGTTAGGGCTCGGGACCAGGGCGCTGTCGAGGAGAACTCGTCCTTCATTTGCAGGAATAATTTGGCTACCTCGTCGACTTGGAGGATCCTTTGCCGGCCGGAGACATCATGCACTATTGCGCCACCGGTGATGTATTGCATGTGGACGAATATGTTCTGAGTCCCTCGTAGCAGGGCGATGTACTCTGCATCTTGGACGGTGGGTGAGCTGCTGTTCTGGCTCTCACTATTTGCAAGCTTACTGTCCCGGGCAGTGGCAGTTGCCCGACTATCCCGGGAGTATTTGGTGACAAAAGAAAATCGAATTGTGTTTGCGCGCTTCATGAGCTTCTTGCCTTTACTTGTTGATCGGGGTCGCGATATACCTAGACAGTCAGTCAGCTCGCTGTCTTATCAGTAAGCAGATATCATACCTAAAGGTACTTTGCGTCCGAACAACTTCTGAAAGAATGACTGCCGCTTGGATGAAACAGGCATTTCATACTCGACGGTCCTGCCGTCGATGAGCCCGCCATCTGAATTTTCAAGATCGCTGTGTCGGTGCCTGTCCTGATCACCACACAGGTCCGTTTTCTCGTGCTCTACGGCGCTATCGCCGAGCCCTAACTGTTCAGATGGTGCCGTTGGAGGTTGAACTGGGGACATACCACTAGAGCAGAAACTCGCGTCTGAGAGACCCATTTCCCCAGCAGGGAGCGACTGGTATACGCCGTTCGGCGCGTGCACTGGACATCTTAGCGATGCACCTCAGCACCTCAATTGAGTGACCAACTTACCTCCTTCTAGATCAAATAGCCCGGCAAAGCTTATAGCTAGTAGCTCTTCTTCGTCGCTTTGGGAAAGCTCTGGAACTATTAGCCCACGTTTTGATCACTATGAGCTCGTGTATACTTCTGAAAGACCAGGAATCGCGCAACTTCCTGGCCCTCTGCGCTAGCGACTGCTCGCCATTAAAGTCGGACACGGAGAATTTCGACGGCATTGAGTTCTTCTGCACGATGCTAGGACTTCTGCTGTGGTTCGAGCTCGCTATCTCCTGTTGAAAGCCACGGGGGTTCGTGTCGTCGCGTGGGTCGTTCAGAACGGGTTCGTATCTGCGGTTATCAGGTTAGGGCTGAGTGCTCGATGTCGGGCAGGGTAGACAGACAAGACATTGCACTTTGAGCCGCAGTGCGTGCATTCCACAAAGCACTCCGTATCTGCTATTGATTAGACATGTCCGAAAGGAAGAGGATAAACACACTTCGTTGCCTTGCTACTAGCCCATCGCCCAGTGAGAATGGCCTCTCGCAGTAACTGCAGAAGAAATGGAGCGGACGGGCGTCGAGCGGAAGCACTCGTTTCTCCATGCGGTAGCCTTTCGTAATTAATCTAGACGTTGTCAGTATGACTAGACCATCCCTAGCTAGAGGTGTATAGTACCGATTGCGCGTCATCACGTATACAGCCACCGCCGCCCCAGTGCAGTATCTTGTGAGGTAGTGTTGTTTCAGCTCGCCCCTGTGCTAGTCAGTCAGACTTGCATTCGGTACGGTTTCATCTTCACGCAGGGGCGCATACTCGGACGAGAAAACCGCCTCGCAATCTGGACACTCGACATCCACGGCACCAAGCGTCGTCCCATCGTCATCGCGAAACGGCGGAAACAACCGCAGGACTTCGTGGAAGTTCTCGACTGCCGGTGACGGCTCTCGGGTCTCTATAACCAAGACCAGGCGTCAGTATGTCCTTTCCGTCTTCCGTATTCTCATTCATCCCCAGTGTACATGTTCAAGACGTAGGTAGGCCTACCGCTCGTTACAGATCGGCCGGCTAGCGATAAGAGAACGTCCGAAGCGCGCAATATCCGCCTCTTCCCCTCCAGCCGGCTCGATCTCGATGTGTTGAGGAGGATCTCTTTCTCAAGCTCCCGGCGTGCGTCGTCTCCGAGGTTATTACTGCTCAAGCACCGTCAGTTGGTTCTGATTGGTACAGAGCAGGCTGCTAAAAACTTACCCATCCCCAGACAGCGACATCACATAATCGGTCCGCCTTGTGCAGTGCCGAAGGCCGTAGTTGCTCTCAAGCTCCAGCTCATGCTCCAGCTCCATATCGCCGTCCATCTCGAACCGAACCGAACCGAACCAAGCACAAGCACAAGCTCAAAGTGCAAAGTCCAACGCAAAGCAAAGGGAAAATCAAGCCTAAAGGCAAGGCAAGGCAAGGTGATGCAACGCAATGCGACAAGGTAGTCAAGCCAGCAAAAGAGAATCTCGATTCTCAACCTGCTGCTAACCAGAACTCCGTCCGCTCCACCCAGTGCTCAATGCTCACTCAACAAACGGCTTTGCGTCAGGTGAGGCGTCATTTCAATAATCACAACCAACGGCCTGGCCAACAGGGAGCGGGCGTGCAGTTGCATATGTAGTGTCCGACTCCACTGCGAAAGCAGTCCTGTTCGAGTGGAGTGGAGGAGGCGTTCTGTTGCGCTCCCGCCTCAAACGGCCCATACTGTGTTGTTTCAAGGGGAGGGCCACCCCGCCCAATTGGTTGTGACGGTGCATCCCTGTGTCATCCCTGTCCCTGGACCGGGAGGGTTGTCGTGCCTTATTCTAGGTTCTCGTTGAAGCGAAGCGAACGAAGCGAAGATAAGCGAGGGGAGAGCGTTGGAGTTGGGGTGGGGATGGATGGATGGATGGATGTTGGCGGAAGAGAAAACAAGAGTCATCAATATGCAGCAGCAGCCCAGCTAGTCCGGACTCGAATCCTTGGCTCTTGCAAATCGAACCTGAACTTGAACTTGAAGATACCAGGCTGATCGGGTCAAAGGGGAATGGATGCAATACAAGCACCCCTTGCATCGCCCGTCCCCGCCAGCCAGCCCAATGATCGCCCGCAAACGCGCCTGCAATCACCAGCGATCGCGGCCTGGCAGGGATGCATCATTGTTTGACAGATCAGATTTACACTGCTTCTATTGAAGTTATTGGCGTTGCGGACTGGGCGGCGCATAGTTGGCATTACCTAGCAGGAAACTCTATCCTGATGCTTGCCTGCTGGTAGGGTACTGCGCTATCGACTGTGCCTTTCCATTGCATTGCATTATTTGCGTGCCAGAGCAACATGAACTTTGTTCTATTTGTTCGTTCTCATCCTTGATGGTTCTGCGCTTTGGGGCGTGTGTCTGGTTACGACGCAAACGCAAGGCCCCAGCTCAGATTCATCGAGTCGGCTTGGAGAGAGCATACTATCCGACGAATCCTCCGATATTGATTGCTCCCAGCTGTAAGGATATGTGATTATTGCTCTTGCGTGGTATGGTGACTATACTTTGATGGATCTGGACCATGTTCCTTCCCTCCGGAGACAAGACAAGACAAGACCAGGGTCAATGTCGATGAAGATTGACCGACTTTTTTGGGGAGTGAACTGAGCAAGAGAAGAGGCCTGGGCTAGGTAGGATAGTCTTTATGCTTGCAGTTCTGGTATTAGTTACCAGTTGAAGTGGGAAGTGGGCAAGAAAGGCTTTTGACAACTTGTATGCACGTAATTCGACTCAATAATGTATGTACGTATGTATGTATGTATGTACTCCGTATATTCCTCACAAATGCTATACAAACGACAACTGACGATGCTCAAAGAACGTATATATACAAGTTGGGTACACTCTGAGGGTATCAAATCAAACTCTCCAATGCCGATGCCAACGCCAAACGCAACGCAGGCTGGATGCTAGATGCTGGAAGGAAAGCTGACCGATCAAGTCGAAGACACAGAAGGAAAAAAAAAAGATAAAAAAGGAGGAAACGTAGCGCGTATCTCTTCATATCATGAATGAAAGAACAGGGGAATGCTTCCGAACGCCAGAACGAAGAGAGGGATAGAGAGTACGGATAGTGTCAGAGGCTCGTTAAGCCCACCTCCACCCCGACCCCATCGCGTCCGGGTTATGCATAACCGACGACAGAATACTATTCCTGTGCCCAGCTCCAGACCCAGGCCTCAACCCCGGCGGCAACACAGGCCCCGCGCCATACGAGTGAATGTTCTGGCCGAGATTCAAATTCTGGCGCTGGTATTCCTGGACCAGCAGCGCGACCGCGGCATTGGGGTTGATGCCCTCGCCGGTGTCCGTGATCTTGAGCGCCCACTTGGCGTCTTCCTCGGCGAACCCGAGCTCGCGCACCATCATCTCAATGGCTTGATCGGCTGGGTCGCGGATCTGCGGGACTTGCATGGGCGGGCGCGGAGGGCGCGCGTTGCTGTAGGGGACTTGGATGTTACGCGTGTTGATGGGCGGGACTTGCGGGGGTTGGACGGGCGCGGGG
>RHLP01000279.1:0-54082 GCA_003719405.1 Aspergillus incahuasiensis | reverse complement strand
CTCCCTTCCCTTCCCTTCTCCCTTTGATCCTCTTTCTCTCCTTTTCCCCCCTCCCTCCCCCGATTTTTTGCCCTTTTCAGTCGGTCCCCTCTGGTTTTAGCCTGATTTTCGTCATCCGTACTGTATTTTATTTTTATTTTAGCTTTTCTCTCATTTCATTTACTTTTACACTACTTACCCTCCCACTCTCGGCCTTGCCTCTTCAATGCCAACTTCCATATCTGCCGCTCCCCTCAACCAAGGCTCCCCTCCCTCTTCTCACATTGATTATCAGCCTCAGTCTTCCCCTTCCTCTGCCGCTGCTGTTGTCGTCGCTGTTCCTCAGTCTTCCTCTGCGGTTGACTTTGGCCTCCCATCGTTTACCTCCACCTCGTCCCTCATCTCCTCCGACTTCCCCGCCACCTCAACCACGTCCAGCTTCACGGGCTCCGTTATTGGCTCCATCTCGCGACGGAATCGACGCTCTTTTGCTGCTCTCGCTCGTGAAAAGACTTCCAGCGCTCTTGCGAACCTCTCGTCCATCGGCTCGACTACGAATTCCTCTCTCCGGCAGTCCGCCTCGTCCGGTAGCCTGCAGAAGCATTCGCGAAAAGCCTCTCAACTGAGCGTGGGCGAATTACCAGGTGCTGTGCCACTATCCCCGCCATTGTCCGACGGTAGCGGCAGTAGTGAGCAATCAATCTCTGCACCTTTCGAGCCTCTTTCAGCGGTCACCGAGCAGCCCAGTTCTGCCCTAGAAAGGCGCCGCCAGACCATCCAACTTGTTCCGCCCATCCGCGAATTAAGACCTGTTTCTCCCGCCAAAATGCATCAAACATCATCAAGGCTGTTGCGCATGACGGAGGACGACCGTCCTTTCACAAAGGTAATGCACATCAATGGCGTTGTCATGATGAAGCGATTGTGTTGGAGGATGATGGCTGACATTGTGATTTCCTGACAGGATTTTATGGACCTCTTCTCTACTCTTATGGTCAGCTTGAAACTGGATTCGCACCGCGTTCGCTTCACGAAATATGACCACACCTTCACATCAGAAGAAGCCATCAACAACCTGGGATCTTTGAAGTTCTCCCAATCGAACCGGATGCCAGATCCGAAGGATCCCTCGCGCATCGTAACCACTACTACAACCACTACCTTCTCAATGGCTAAAGAAATGGCTCGCTCAGTATGTCAGCGCTTTGTGGATGCCCGCTTTATTGAGTCGGTGGACGGAAAATATACGCACACCTTCCCGCTGAAGGGCGCTTTGTACCAGCTTACGCCCAAGGGTATCAACATCCTCCAACGATTCTGTCAGAGAAACGGAATTACCGCGCGCCATGTCATTGACGTTCTGGAGTCGCCCCGTAACACGATGCAGCTGGTCAATTTGGAACGGGATACCGAAACCGACAAGCTTTCCCACGATCGAGCAACAATCGAGGTCATCTTCCGCCGATTCGCAGGACAAGACGGGCCCAATGTGAAGAGCAGTGTTTCGAGCTCAGATTCAGATTCTCTTAGCGACTATTCAAATGGCTTGATTGGAGTAAAGATGGCCCGAGAGCGCAAAGTTGGCGACAAAATATGCGCCAATACATTTACTGGAAAGGGTGCAGTCGACTGGTTGATGGACTGTTCAACGACCATTGAGCCCAGGGAAACGGTTTTGATCGCAGAGCTTTTTGTTAAGTATGGTTTGATGACCGTACTTCAAGAAGACCGGTCTATTCCTCAACTCGAAAACTCACTGGTTGCTTTCCAACCCTCCAAGAACGCGATCTACGCTATCACTGAACGTGGCCAACGAGTCTGCGGATGGCTCGCCCGCGACAAGGTTCGCGACACAACGACCTATGACAGCCGTGGCATTCCAAGAGATTCAAACAACGCGCGCTTGAACCATATTCTACAAGATCCTGCTCTGCGCTTGCTGTTCCGAGAGTTCCTCCGCTTCTCCCTATGTGAAGAGAACCTCTCATTCTACATTGACGTCTCTGAGTTCACTACACAATATCACAAGTTCGACAAGGTGGGCCATTTCAAGAAGCCCGATGCTGTAAGGGAAACACTAGCGGCGGCATATGGTAAGTCATGCTCCCAAAAGCTTTGTACGAAATTTCTAATTTGTAAGGTCTTTACAACGCTTTCTTGGCGCCTGGTTCTCCCTGCGAGCTCAACATTGACCACGCGCTTCGCAATAGCCTGGCTAGTCGCATGACCAAAGCAGTAGGAGATGATGAGTCAATGCTCAAGAGTCTCCAGGAAGTGGTCCAGCTGTTTGAGATGGCGCAAACATCGGTATTTAAGCTGATGTCGAGCGTGAGTTCCGCTGAGCTTAGCCTCAGTCCTGCTCATAACTAACTGTTTTAGGATTCTGTTCCCAAATTTCTGCGCGATCCTAAATACTCTGCGATTCTCCAGGAGCACGACGTTGATGATCTGATCGGTGGTGGGCGATCTTACTCGCCCACGCCTGGAAGTGTCCCGGAACGATCGATGAGCCGCTCGCAACGTTCATGACAGTAATATCTGCGAACGTGATGGCTACGTCCATCGTGTTCGATCGATCGATATGACTTTCCAGGCACGATTGTTCCACGCGATACGTTATAATTTCATCATTCCACGTCTGTGATATGAACGCCCTCCGCATTGTTTCCTATATATAATCCACCCTCGATACACGATAGCGATTCCCCCCGACGAGCTTTGCAAGCCATCACGAGATATGAAAGATGTTATGATCCACGGATCATGTTGATAGAGACGCCTGGGCTGAGACCTTGCTGAGCTTTTCATGTCTTCTCTCTTATACACCTCTTTCCTTATCCTACTCGCGTGAAAGCTATTCAATAATAGAACACGCAGAGAGGAGAGGCCAAAACATAATTGTTGAGCAGCATTAGAGTGGCGTTCCTTTTTACCTCTTCTTTCATGTCCCCTTTTTCTATTTCCTTCATACTTTTCTTCTCTCATGTATGCATGAAGCTAAGACCTCTTTTCCTTATCTCCTATTTCATTTATTTCCTTTGTCTCTAGGACATGATGGGCATCTGATCGATATGTAAATGGTCCTTGTCATTCAGATGTTTATCTCGCCGCATTGGGTCGAGCATCGCATCAAGCAACGGTCAAACCATCTGCGTGCATCTATCTGGTTTCGCATTTTCAAGGTTTCGATTTCCTTCTCCTTTTCCAGATTTCGAACGTGTTCCTGCTATTGCTGTATACATATTTATGATCCACATACCTATAACAAAAATGCAGTAAAAAACATCAGGAAAATAGCTTCTTCTCTATTCTTGCAGTTGGAAATACTGATAGTCACTCCGTATATTGATTGTATTTGTCATGGTTCGTAGATTTGTCACGCCTCTTGTAGAGGTTGATTAGCCCTAGTGCTATACGTAGTCCTACCTATATTTGGTAAGGTTGATCTTTGCCGAACTGGCGATGGCTAGTCTTTATCGTTGATAGTAGCAGAAATGTGGACAGGAGCGTGGGGAAAGAGTATTTCAAATCCATTCGTCTCATTCAGTGGCATAGAGTTTGTATCTAGTGGTTTCTATCTCTGCCTGTTTGTTCGTTGTTAACTTATTATTACCTATGGGGAAGCTAAGAACGACCAATATGGTACCTAGGCAGTGGTTATACATAGAGTTAAATCGAAAGCAAATAGTGGACCAGCAAGTGGGTGAAAGAGAAAAGGGAAACAACGCCAATACCCGTAAGAACGCCATGTACAAAAAGCCAAGGCAGCAAATGATGGAAGGAAGAAAAAGCAAGTGGATTAGTTTTCAGGCGCATCCGTTCATGCACCGCCATCTACTACTTAGCACCCCACCCACGTAGCTTCATGCCCTCCTCAATAGCTGTCCAGATTCCCTCCACGACTTCGCGATCCCGCCAGCGCCCCGTCCCGTTAACACCGCCTTTATCATCCCATCGCTCAACAGAGAAGCTGCGCACACCGCGACCCCACCCGCGGACCTCGCGGGGAACATCCTCGCCGCGCCAGCCGACGTGGATTCCGGAGGCGTGCTTGAAGAGCTCTGGTGGGGACGACCACTTGTATGATTTGAACTGCCAGGTTTGGCCGGTGGTGAAGACGGCGACGAGGCGCTGCCAGTAGTCTGGCTTGAAGTTGGCCGTGCTGTCAACGAGGATGAACCGAGTTGGTTTGCGCGAGTGGCCTTGTGAGCCGACGGCGCGGGACGAGGAAGATGAAGAGGGGTCGGAGATGCCGAGGGGGCGGTTGATATAGAGGATGTTGCTGGCGGCGCCGCTGGACATGGCAAGCGTGGGGTGATCTGGGGGCACGAAGACGCCGTCCCCGAGGAACGAGCGGACGTTGGACATGCGGATGAGGGATGAGGCGGACGGGGAGAGGAGGATAATGGGGTCCTGTGTTTTGGAGGTGCCCTTACGCGGTTGGGAGAGGCCGGCTGACGGGGCGGGGATCATGGAGTGTGGTTTTGCTCCCGGTTTTGTGCCGGGGGGGTATTGGCCTGTCCGTGATCGGTTTCGTCCGAGGAACGTTTCGGCGACTTTGCGGACATGCGAGAAGTCCTTGGATTAATATTAGCACTGAGCAAAAGAAAGGGATGATTGAACTTCTTACCGTTTGCTTGATTCCCCTCAGAACACTGTTGCGGTCTCCCATTTTCCGCTCCCCATTGTAGATCTCCTGGAGCCTGGGATCAATGACCTTGCCGGCTTTCCCACCTGCAGCTCCTCCTGCAGGAGCAGCACTAGGCGCAGTAGACACTCCGGCCGCACCAGAGGCAACATTGGCCGATGCTTGGGCCTGTGCCCCCGGCGAGGGCAGGCCCGTCGCGCCCTCAAGCGGCTTCATATATTCACTTTCATCCGAAGCACCCTCCAGCCATGTAATCAGATCCAACCGCTCGACGAATGTGAGATTTTGCGCTTGTTCTTCTGGCACCCCCTCACCGCGCTCCTTCTTTTTGAGCGCCTCGTTCAGCTCCTGCACCGAAGTGATGTACTCGGGAATCGCGACATCCCTCTTCTGGTACGCGAAGAAGATACCGCGGAGGTCGACCGGGGATTCGGAGGAGCTAGACACGAATCGGGTTGGTAGATTGAGCGCAAGAGATTGTGGTAGCGGATGTTGGAAGTATAGATGTGTGGCTTTGGCTAGGTCATCAGTTGCGTTCTCCGTTGAGAGGTCCGAGGAGGTCGTCGCGGTGGGCAAGCTGCCGGCCGCAATGGCGCGGCGCAAGGCCAGGAGGGGGTCCTGGAGCGAAGGGTCTGTAGCCATAGTCGATGGCGGGTAGTTGGCACTCCGGATGACCCTCGAATGATCCCGTGCGTCAGCGTTTCAGGGTTGATGGGTTGGGGGATGCGGTGGTGACACTGAACTCGAGCTTCGTTTCGACGGAAGAGTACATCACGTGACATGCCAGCATATCCTCCGCTTCCCAAAGTTCTTGTCTTCGCTTCAACTTTGACCTGGTTCATATTTCATGTTCCCGCCAAATAAGCCTGGGGACCAAATTTTCTACCCATCAGTTATCTGAGCACCGTTTATAAACTGCTTAAAGCGTAGGGGCGGCCAAGTTATACAACTGCCTTCAAGCCTGGCTGCTACAGCAGTATACCACATGGAGAGGTTAGAAAGTGGGTTGCGAGAGACTTCGATTGTTGTTGACAGACTGTCTCTCTGGTCGGGCTCTAGGATATGTATGTTTCAGATGAACGAGGTTGACACCTCTCCCATGTATTGACAAGCGCCGCCGAGAACAAGCAAGGTATGGCAAGCCCGGATGACCGTTCCAGGCTCAAAGCTCCATGAAGCCCGTGGAGACATCTCATGCATCCCGCCAGAAAGGATGTCAAGGTGATTCCAGCTGGAGTGTTTGAAGAGTGATTGCCAGTACATCCTCTTTTCGACTCGGAGTATATGCCGTTCGCACGTCCGGGCTCTATGCGGCTTCTGTTTCATCTTATATGACCCCAGATGTGCCAAGATACGATTGCCAATAGGTTATTCCGTATTCACTACGGCCTTTTTTATTTGGACGGTGACATATCCGTGAAGAATGGATGAAGATCCGGGGCATGGGAAGTCAACTTTGGGTATAAAATGAGACAACTAACCAGACCTACAGAACGCAATCATCTCGCCCAATCCACTTATTCCTAGCCAACAGCAAGCCATGTCGCGTCTTCTTCTTGCAGGTCTGTTTGTTTCTCATGCACTTGGCCACGGCCATATCTCCAACATCATTGTCAACGGCGTCTGCTACCAAGGATGGGACATCAACGTCTTCCCATACTTGGGAGGTAATGTCCCTCTAGTCGCTTCCTGGGGAACTCCAAATACAGGTGGAGGCTTTCCAACAGACGGTTACAGTGATTCAGACATAATATGCCACCTCGACGCGGTTAATGGCGAGGGCTCAATCCCAGTAAATGCTGGTGACACAATCCACCTCCAGTGGACGCCGTGGCCAGAAACACACCACGGCCCGGTGATTGACTATCTCGCAGACTGTGGTGCTAGTTGCCAGACAGTTGACAAATCCTCACTAGAGTTCTTCAAGATCTCCGAGGTTGGACTCATCGATGACTCTTCGGTCCCTGGGTACTGGGGCACAGACGAGCTCATTGACAACGACAGCGCCTGGCTCGTAAAGATTCCAGAGACTATCGCGCCTGGCAACTATGTTCTGCGTCATGAGCTTATTGCGCTCCACAGTGCGCATACAGAAAACGGTGCCCAGAATTACATGCAGTGCATCAACTTGCAGGTTTCGGGGAGTGGGTCGGCGCAGCCGGATGGTGTTCTGGGGACCGAGCTGTATACTTCTACTGATCCGGGCATCCTGGTCGATATCTACAACCCACTGACTTACACCATCCCTGGACCGAGTCTGATTGCTGGGGGCGGTTCAGTCGCGCAGTCCACTTCTGCTATTACCGCGTCTGGTACTGCGATTATCCCGGGTGCTACCTCGACGTAGTCGAAATGGTCTGGTGGCTTGAGTGCCCTGTTTCCTTTCCCTGCGTACATATTTCACTATCTCGACTTCCTTAGAAGTATAGCTTGGTAGCCTATGTTGAAAAAAGTAGAGCAGCTGGACAATATAAAGTTCAAGTGTTTTGTTCAGATCTATAGATCGGGTTGGCCCATTCAACTCCGCATATGGACCGCAAACGACGCAACTCTCCGACTTTATTCTCGTGTCCTGCTCATCATGATTCACCAAATGAGAACTCCTTACACGCTGTCATGACCACGAACACTGTCTTGGGCGCCCCAACATCCCTGCAAAGAATCGCAGATCCCAAGACTCAGAGACCCCATTGACAACCTCGGCAACTCCAATGCGACAGTAAGCCGGCATCGACCAAGTAAATCAACAAACTTCCTCCGTCCTCGTCAGCTTATCCAAACCAACAATCTCAGGTAACCCAGAATTGTCAATCAAAATAAAACATGACATCCGAGAACGCAGCATCAGCCACCGGGTCTACTCTCAACCTCCCAGGCAGACCCCTAACGGACTTCGAGCAACGCGTCTACACAATCGCGCGGCGCATGTCTAGGACTTCAGATGGAGAGAACGTATTTACTCACATTAATTCCCGCTCAGCTCCGCGTCGCAGATATCTAACAGCAAGCCCAGATCTGGTCTATCGACACCCCCTCGCTCAACCTAACATTCCACTCGGCATCGAAGACCCCGCAGCCAACAATAACGTTCGAGCTCACCATCGCGCCAAAGCACTGCAATTATCTGGGCAACCTGCACGGGGGATGTGCGGCGACATTGTTCGATGTGCTTTCGTCAATGATTTTGCTGGGCGTTTCGAAACCAGGGTTCTTTGAGATGGGGGGCGTCAGTCGGCATCTCAATGTCACGTACCTCAGGCCTGTGCCGGTAGGAACGAGAGTCAGGCTTGTTAGTAAGGTTGTGAATATGGGGAAGAGGTTGGCGTTGATGAGGTCGGAGATCTTGAGAGTGTATGAGGATGGCATGGAGGAGGTTTGTGTTGTTTCGGATCATGAGAAGGCGAACACGGACCCGGAGGTTAAGATCTAGACGTGTATAGAATGTTGTTATGAAACCGCTTTAGCTTAACTATATGCCGTTGTTGTTTTCAATTCTGTCTACCACGCTTCTTACAAGAGCACTAGCTGGTTTCGATTCCAGCGCTACTAGCAGCTGTCCAAGAGAAACGAAATGATGTGCGGTCCAGCCGGTACGAATGAAAGGAAAAGAGAGACGGAGAATATTATTACTTAATTCAAAAGCATCCAAGCGACAGTATATCGTTCCCACACGGACTTGGAGTGTCTACTCCTCCGCAAGAGTCTGGCCTTCCCGCAGACCTTCAACAACTAGCTCTTCGCCAGTCGCGCGGCGGTAGATATCCCGCACATCATCTATCAAGAAAAATCAGCAAATGCCGCTCTTCGTCCAAGCTGACGCTTCGAACTTACCGGTTGTCGTCTCGAAGTGAGATGTGGCGTCGTAGCTCTTGGAGATGAAGATGTTGTCCTTCTTGCCGTCCTCAAGGGGTTGGTAAAGAGGAATTGGGGGAGGGAAGAACTTCTCCTCAATCTCTCCCAGGCGCTCAAACCCTGGCTCGAGTTCTAGGTGGTGGTTGGACTCTGTCTCGGCGATGGTCGAGACGATGGCAATGTAGTAGCCCTTGGGGCAGACATTGTGTGCCGAAGAAACAACGGCAATGTAGATGTCGCGCTTGCGTCCAACTTGGGACTGGGGAATAATCAGCTGGAGCGAGTCGCTGCCGTCGGTCTTATCAACGGGGTGTTTCAGGATACAAATAGCCTTGAGCAGGTAGCCAGTAACGGAAACCTTGCCAGGGAAGTAGGATGGGTCGGCAATGATCTTCTTTGTCTTGGTCTCAAACTTCATTGTCTCGCCGCCGTCCTCACGGTCCTTCATTGTGGCCTTGATTCCAGACACCTTTCCGCTCTCATCGTAGAGCACCTCGTCCACGTCGGTATTGAGCATGTAGGTACCTCCGTAGATTGCAGAGAGACGGGCAAAGCCTTGAGGGAGTTCGCCGAGACCGTACAGAGGGTAGATGTATGGCGACTTTCCGTACCGAGCCATCGAGTTGACGTACAGACGGATTCGGTTGATGGCATCGGAAGCCATTCCGGAGCTGTTGATGTACTCGTCGTCCTGGTAAAGGGCCATCGAGTGGCCAACAAAGTCACGAGTGTTATCTTCCAGCGAGAACTTGTCGTAGACTTCCTTCATTGTGCACGAGGCGATGTTCAGACCTGGACTGCGTTAACTCCTAGCCTCCTTCAATTGTCTGGTCTGGGGTACACACCCTGGTGAGTGGACGGGTCCTCCTGCTTGAATTCACCAACCCACTCCAGGAACTTCTTGGCCCTTCGCTTCTCAAACATGCCCATGAGAGACGAGCGTAGAGCTTCACCTGCGTCGGAAGGCACCTTGGCCACTGTCGCCTTGGGCCCCTTGCCTTGTTGAACGTAGCTACCGGCGATCTGCTTGAACTCGAGGTATCGGGTGACGTCGGTCGAGACCAGGATGTTTGTCAACTCGCCATTCGCCATCAACAGCTTGGGCACCAGGTCCACGTTCCAGTCGTTGACGCGGCCATACTTCTTCCAGGGTTCCTCGCCGGCGCGAACGTTGCCATATTTCTTGAAGAGCTGCAAAGGAGAAATATATTAGCGAGGAAACAACGTAGGAGTCGGCTACACTTACAGTCTCAATGTTAACTGAAGCAGCTTCGCTGAGTGGGCGTTAGCGGGCTATTTTATAGCTACGGAGCGGGGTTGCCAACTCACCCTCCGTAGTGGTCGTTGCGATCGATGTGAAGGACCTTGTTGCCCTTGACACTGAGAACACTGTATTGACACAATATTAATGACGTCCTCGGGAGGAGCAGCGAGAGATCCTACCCAGAAAGCACACATTCCGTCAGGCCTGGAGAGGGGTTGTGAGCTCTAGCGTCAAACAGCGGGGTAGTTCTGGAGATACATACCTGTGCCGAGGACGACAACGTCGTATTCGGGGGCAATCTCATCCATAATGAAGGTAATGTTGAAAGGGATAAAATAGTCAAGAATATGAGAGAAAGCAGTTGTCCAGGAAAGAGGGGACAAAGATGAGGATGCGGAGAGGATGAGCTGGGAGCTTAGCGGTGAGGTGGAAACGACTAGGCCCCGGCTAACTATACATCATCCTCTCCTTTTACCTCCAGGGGCAGCTTTTGACAGATTACGATCTCCACTGGGGCCCTGGCTATATATTCTCGGCAAATAGTGCACGATCTATTGACCTTGGTAATTATCATCATGCCATGGCAATGTTAGGATACACTTTACTTCGACTCCTGAGATAACCCCTTTTCCGTTCAAAGCGCCACTCTACGGAGTTTCCTTTCATCAACAATGCCAGGCCTGATGGCTTCGGACTCGGATGGGTCTTACTCATACAAAGCAGGCTTCCATCTCGGTTTCAGCATATAATGCCAAATCTGAAGCGGGTTTGGGTGAGAATGGATTCGGCATGAAACGAACTGACACTGGGTCAAAGCGTCGTCTCCTGGGTCGACGCAGTTTGTGCCTATAGTAGTCTCGAGCTCTCAATCCGGGAGTTGACCGTTAAGTCTCCTACATGAGCTTGCTAAACTTGCTAAACATGGCAGTCGACGAAGAAGTGAATGGCTGAAGATTTCAACGCAGAATGATGCAGGTCTTGTTGAATGGGCTTTTCACTCACCTCTCAGCTACATATATCGTGCACGACGTGCCAATGAAACGGTATGCTCATACACTCAGAAGATGAGAATGCCTTGCTACACTTTGGAAGACATCTGCCTCAATGCAAGAACCATTACATGCTTCTTGCCTTGAATCCCCGATACAACCTCAGCCAAACGGCCACCGGCTCTCTACGAACGCACCAGAGACACGTATCCTGCGGTCTTTACCGCGCAGTTTCGTGTGGCAGACCCTGAAGGCATCGCTAACCTCCCTTACCCGTGTTGTCCAGCAGCGTGTCTCGCAGCTCTTCGAGAGAACTGTCTATGTTCACTCGGACTTCCGAATTCATCGGTTCAGAACGATGGGGCAGCCCCCTGCAGTATGGGCTAGTTTTCTCATCGACTTTCCTGTCCTGGTCCATGTCGATTAAGATCTAAAGGACGTCATCTTTGAGGAAATTGCTCCCCATCCCCAGGCTATATGCTGGTATGAAGACATCCCTCTCGGTATGGAGGAAGGAGACTTGGACTTAAGATCCTGACCATCATAACTACTTGTGCCTGTTTCGATTGCAATGGTTTATGAAGAGACTCACGAGATTTCCTTGTGATGTTCGGCTGTGAGACTTTGCAGTCCGGTTGACTTGCTTAGCACCTTTCGTCAGTGTATTGGCTGCTGCACGATGGAATACCGATAATAGCTTGTTAACCATATTTCTTGCCCTTTGTATGGGTATATGGACCCTGGAACGCAGCAGATAGCTAGCGATACCATCGGTCGATCAGTATATATAGGACGAACATGATACTCGAATTACGACGACTATTTCAAATCACTATCGACTTCCACTGATCCAGCCAATTGATTGAAAACGCCGTCGTGTGCCCTATATCCATCTCCAGATCAGGCAGGTAGACAGCCTCAACGCTAGAGGCGAGGATCCCCACGATACCCATTGCGACATCACAACGTGCCCCGTGCTGCCAAGTGCCGGTCATTCAATCTTATCATGAAGGCGGAATCGAGGGTGCCGTCGAGGGCCTGAAGGCGCCGATCTCCGACGCGCCCGCTTACCCGGCATTTGAACAGATCCTTCAGGTCTCCGTGCTTCCTCAATTGAAGTTATACACGGACCACAAGCCGTAGAATACGTCGTCGACTGGAGTGTACGGTAGAGCGATATAGACCCATCATTAAGGAAAATTTATACTCTATATACTCCTAACATAGCTTGGGCTTTTTTTCTCTTTTTTTGTGTCCAGTGATTAAGTCCATTATTAGTTCTTCTAGGTTGCACATGTCCTGTCTGTCATCAGTTGCTGCTGTTGTTAGCCTAGACTATCTAGTCTCAAGCAGACTTCTACCGTAATGTACTATGCTTAACCTCACTATAACCTCAAAATTTTTAAAAACTCCGGGAACTGCTATGGATGCTATATAAATGTTTACTGGGTAGGACGCTTCGGTTATGGTTGATCTTCTAGTTTCCTTGATGCTAGAGCTTGGGGCTGTTAAGCCATGGATTCAAGG
This sequence comes from Aspergillus incahuasiensis, assembly GCA_003719405.1. NCBI lineage: Eukaryota > Fungi > Ascomycota > Eurotiomycetes > Eurotiales > Aspergillaceae > Aspergillus > Aspergillus incahuasiensis. Next base: position 41,823 of record RHLP01000279.1, on the reverse strand, counting down.
CCATGTATGTAACTAGATGAGAGGAGAGCAATGTGACCAGAACAGTGACTACTTGCTGAGCTCTACCTAACATGAGAAGCTCGCTGGACTTGTTGCCCTGGCTTCAAGGGATCCAGTTCGAAACAGCACATACGCTTCAAGTTCGAATGACTTTTGTGATGCTTTGCTGTTTATCACAAGCCTTGTACAAAATGTACTTGGTAGCCGAGCTCATGAGTATGAGCATCGAAGTTGTATGAATGGACATGCGGGCTTCCATCAAAGACCTCTTTAAGGCCTCAAAATAACGTGTGAGCATTTATCTAATAGCAGATAATATTTGGTATGCTAAAACTACACGTAAAATGTACAAGTATGGAGGACAGAGTTTGAGAAAGATGTGTGAAAACCTCCGAATTATGCCGACTCATCGGCACCCTCGTTTTGAGGTCGGTACCCCTTCTTGTAGAGGTTCTGAGCATCCTCCCAAGCATACCATCTCTCCCGGAGAACGTGCTTGATCCCGTTCTGTGTAACGCGGATCTACCGAGCATTGTCAGCTAAAATCGTCATACAGTCTAATCAGCAAAAACCTACTGCTTGAAATCGCTGCTTAGCCTCCCATTCTCCGTAACCTGCCTTCAGGCGGTTCCTTTCCATATTGGAGGTGGCTATGCGGTTCTTTTCCCGAAGACAAACCCACCACAAGCAGTGGAGATCTTCCCAGGACTTTTCGCGGAGTTCTTGGACGGACCAGGACCGACCTAAACGGCGTAAGCAAAATACAAATACCCAATGCTGGGTGAGTCCGAGCTAACCGTGAGCATTATCGTATTCCGGCGTGCTCAGGGCCGAACGGTCCCTGGGGAAGAATCCCCAGAGTCCGTGATCCGGGGTGTTTTCACGCTTCTCAAGTTGTTCGGCCGGGACAGGCTTGGGCAGTGGGTATTTCGATGCTCCGAGCTTGAATCTCGGTCCGGTACGGTGAATAGCAGATACGGCGCGTTGCTTGTTCAGATCTTTCCCATGGGCGGCAGTGGGTGCGGTGGACGAGAAGTTCGAGGTCTGGATGGTCGACCGGTTCAAGGGGAAATGGAGAGACGGCGCGAGATAGGCTGGAGGCAATTCGGCCAACGGAAATGCTCCATACTGGCGAGCCAGCCGCAAAACGGATTGGCGATGCATGGTGAGTCGGTGACCACAAGGGCGGGCTGATCTGATCGGAACGGACTGAGAGTTGAGATCGGGGGTACCTGAGGCGGCGGGCTGACTTTTCGGCGCCTAAGTCACGTGCCAAAGCAGCGTCTCACCAGGGTGATACTACACCATATGGCACCGCGTTAGAGCTTGTAAGGGTTTGAATAGGCTAAAATAGTGCTGGACATAAAGCTATGTTGAATGTTTAAAGGCGCACATTGACTGTGGAGTAACTTCCATTATTGATGATGTATAGTGATCAGGACACTACAGTGAACAATATAAGGTACTCAGATTTAAGCATTGATGACTATCATGCTCCAAGAATTGGTGCAGCATCAAAGCTAGAACTGTATTTCAAAAAGGCCTGATTGATGGTTGCTAGCTTTTTAACACTTCATTTATTGAGTCAATGGAAAGTAGTTCGCGGCTAATAGGTACGTGCACATATCTAGACGCGCGGCATCCGCGGCTGTCCAGCACTCTCCACTTACTTTCCAAAGCCGTCGCAACAAGTGTGGGCAGACGAGACATCCTGGAAACCAGTTCGATCTTCGATGTTATCCGGTCTCAACTTGCGGACTTAGCCTCGAATTTCAATCTCCCATAACGTTCTCATACAGGCTGCCTTCGCAGGCTAGAAACCAACATGAATAGGCCAGGTTCGTCCGTCTTGATTGTTCCCATCCATCTCCTTGTCGTGTGGGCTCGGTCATGAATGAACTTCTGATTGGGCTCCTGGTGCATTGGCTGTCCCATAGCTCTTTGTGCGTTTCTGAGGGATTTGGTGCGAAGAAAGGCTCCTCTCTATTCCGCTGCCCACAATTGCAAACCGTCTCATCGATGGCCTCCGCCTGCGATAGACGCACTTCGCATCACATTCCTCACGGAACGCCACCGGCCTGAATCGAAGCCTACGCCCTGTTACCGAAGTTCCACCATCGCCTCGTTGTCGCCTTGATCTCTCGCTGACCCTATGCGATACTCTAGGTCCAGGCCCACAACCCCTACGAGCAATGTCAGGGTTCCCCGCACAGCAACCGGCTCAAACTCGAAATGCGACGTTGGCGTCATCACGCTTGCCCAACGGTAAAATTAGTATGACTACGCCATGATTCGCCTGGTTGGATACTAGGGATGTATTCGAAACTGACGCCAGGGGATTCAATAGGTAGCGCAGCGAACTGGAACTTCAACATGCCCGTGAGTGGAACACCGGGGATACAGGGTAATCAACAACGTAACATCGGGACAATGGGGACCTTTGCGCAGAGCCTTAGCGGGTCGCAACCGGCTACTCCGCTGGATTTGTCGTGAGTTTGACATGATTTCATTAATTGGCCCCCATGCTTTTTCATGACCGGCACTGACGTGTATCTGTCTTGTCTGTTCAGCGACTTTCCCTCATTATCCGGAGCTCCTTCGCAATCGCAGGCACAAAACCAGGCGCATCTGGTATGGGCGAATGCCAGCCAACGTGGCGTGCAGCAGACCCCGGTTCAAAGACAGCAACACCCAACCTCTCAAGCCCCTTCGCGAGGGCCACAAACGCAAACCCAGCTACCACCTCCACAAAATCAACCATCCCACGACGACGTTTTTCCTTCTGGATCGCAGTTCGCCAACCGGTTAGACGACTACAGGAATGGCGGCCAAGGAATCAGTGGACAGCTGGGCGGTGGCGCACAACCGCAGACGGGAAACATTGAAGAATTTCCTCCCCTCGGCCGGAATATGCCTACCGAGATTGGCCAGGACCGTCGGAGTTCGTTGATGCAAGGTGCTGCGTTCGGGGGGTTCAATACCAATCTACCGTTTACGGGCGTCAATCAGAGCCAAACGCAAAGCCGAAATATGATGGCAACTCCAATGAGCGGGCAAGAAAGGATAGCGTCACCGGGAGTGGCGAGTTCATCAGGTAGGCGATTCGAAGTTCTGAATACCCAGAACAAGCGCTGACCAGTCTCTGCAGGGATCACATCGTCACGGTCGCCAGTCAATCCAACGGCTAACGGAGTTCCGGGGCCCGAGAAAGAGGACCCAAATAATGCGGCGGTGCCGAGCCAGCAACCATCGATACCAGCAGCGCCAGGGTTGCCACGACCGTCACAGGAAGCCGGGGTCGAACAGCCGCCTCTAGCGGAGATGAGCGAGCTGGATAAGTTCGGACTAGCAGGCCTTCTTCGCATGATCCACAGTGACAGTGCCGATGTTGCCAGCCTCGCGATTGGACAAGATCTAATGACGTTGGGTTTAGATCTGAACCAGCCAGAGTATGTGTCTTTTAAGTACCCAGTTCTAAGTCAACGCTAAACCCCGCCACCTCAGACCGCTGCACACAACATTCGTTTCTCCGTTTGTTGCATCAGTGCCAGGCGTACCGTTGGAACAAGATTTCGCCCTCCCAAGCTGCTACAGCGTGGCGAACGTTCAACCCCTGCAGTCGCGCGCGGCTAGTTTCAATGATGAGACGCTCTTCCATATCTTCTACAGCATGCCTCGAGATATCATGCAAGAAGTTGCGGCAGAAGAGCTTATGACCCGAAAATGGCGGTATCACAAGATTGAGCGATGCTGGTTAACGCGGGACGATACGTATCCTGGCCCCGTTGATGTTGAGCGGGGAGTCAGTGAGCGGGGAGTCTACGTAATATGGGATCCCGCGACGTGGAAGAAGGTTAGGGTAAGCTGCAGTCCTTAAGCCCTTTTTTATTTCGCACTATGCTCACTGCTTGCCTTACAGCGCGAGTTTATTTTGCGGTTCGAGGATTTGGACAACCGAATGGACCCCAGCCGAACACTATCGCGAGTAACCTTCCCACAGCAAGGGTCATAAATGTTCGATGATTGGGGTGGGTACAATCATAGGGGTACTAGTAGGATGATGCAGTGATCAGCAACGGCGTTTGGTTCACTTCCTGGCTGGCGGTTTCCTCATGCTTATCCGGATAGGGTGTTACCGTGCTTGCTGATACAGGCGTTTCTCTTCTTACATATCTTGTGGTGATGGGGTAAATTAGGGTATCTATTGAGACCAATTAACTGAATTGCATGATCTTGTGGCCCTGAGCTGCGTTTGCTATGCAGTGAATATGCCCCAATGCTTCTATCTGATTCGTTTCATCTATTGCATATTCCGTATATTGACTGTCTATCTCAAGCAGCTGATCTTTCTCTACGTCACGGAACAAATTGCTCAGAGTGAATCAGTGAGTCATTTGGCTATTGCTCCAGCCTCCAGAGGAGCAATACTGCGAGGCTGAAGTGAGGCTGAATTCACTGCAGAGCTTTCATGCTCCGCCCACCTTGTCTTCTTTGTCTTCCACTTACCCTTCACCAACAGGCCACCTCCGTCTTCATATTCTTCTTTTTCCTCTGGCTGAGCTTGCTTCCTAGCTACTTGCTTCTCTAACTTCCAATTCTCGCCCCCTTTCTCCCAAGTGATATCAGGCATACCTTTGCAGCTCACTCCCTGAGCAAGACATGGCAGACTCAGCCAGTTAAACTGGGTCCGACGACGAGGAGCATCAGGCTACCTTCCTTCAAGTGCGTGCGGCTCTCAAACTAGATCTCCTACCAAGGTTTGCTTCTGGTCTTCGCCAAAAGAACCTGTCCCAGAAGGCCTCAGATCAGGGCCAACCCTCTTCCATCGATTGCGAAGTCCTCCCGGAACCTTCCTACGGATGTGATCACATCGTGTTCCAAGTCGTATTTACCGATGGGATCTATTGGCTGCTGCAGGTCCCCGTTAATGGCTATTCGGGCGCCTTTGACGAGATGTCTGCTCACGCGGTCAGGTCGGAAGCATTAACTATGCGCCTGGTCAAGAACCAAACGACTATCCCTGTTCGTGAGGTCTACGCCTTTGACGATTCCTGCGATAACGAGCTCGGGTGCCCATTTATCCTGATGGAATATATTGGCGGCCGCTCTGCGTTTGACGCATGGTTCGACCGCAGTCTTACCCTTGAGCATCTAGAGCAGCAGCGTGAGCAAATTCTGCAGGACCTTGCAAAGTCTTTGGTTCAACTCAACAGGTTCAAGTTTCAGGAGGGAGGTGCGCCACTTTTCTATTCTGATGGGAGCTTGTCTGGGGAGATGGGACCGTTTATGGCTGTGGATGATGATGCGGAGTGGAGGAGCCTACAACCAGGGCATGCCAATGACAAAAATGCGTCTCGCGTTTTCTTTGAAGTTCCTCCATCATCTGACTTTAGACATTATCTTACCTATCTGCTCGACCGACGTGAACCTTCATGCTCTCACGACCAGGAGCACGGGCTATATAAGATGTTGAACTTGTTCATCGATCTGGCAGTCCAAGAATCTCAGAGCCAAATGCAATCTCAACAGCACGGCCGAAGCGCTTCCGATGCTGCGACTACACCTCTACCTTTTGTCCTAGCACGTCCTCACATCGGGATTCAGGACGTCGTCGTTTCGAATGAAGATGGAAGGCTCCGTTGTCTCTTGGGCTGGGACTCAGCGCACTCCTTACCCCAGTGCATGTTCGGTAACGAGGGATACCCGAACTGGCTCACCCGTGACTGGGATTCTGTGGTATACGCCTACCAAGAAAATGAAGATGGAGATGGAGATGGAGATGAGGCTCATAGGTGTACGTGTCGGGAGAATTCGCCCCAAGAGCTTGCGGTCTATCGGGATAAATGGAAAGCTATCGTGGCTGAACTCTCGGATAATCCATTCGCCATCAAACTGGCACATGATTCGTTGGTGCTGCATAATTTGGACATCGCGGCTGGGTGTTTCATCTTCACTAGACCTATCCTTCGCAGAATTTTCGAAGAAGTTAAGAAAAAGACTCCGGGTGCAGGACCAGATGCCAAAATAGCTCAGGATGCGGATGGGGAGGACGAGGCAGCTGACGATGCTCCCAGCACGCAAGTCGAGGATGATGTTAATGACGCCGATTACGATGACGATGACTTTGACAAGGTGTGTATCAAATTAGGTAATGGGAAATTAGAGGAGGAGTCATACCAGCGACTTGTGAATGGATTTAGGGCTCTTTTCCTTGCATAAGGAAGGTGAGGGTTCAGGCTTATGAAGCTAGTTTATCATATGTTTATGCCTCATTCGGAAACCGAGATTCCTGCTCTATGTCCGTGGCATGAGCATGTCTTCTCTACAATAGATAGCACCCACTTTGTAGTGGACCAAGAGACAAAGCTGGATACATCGATTACACTCAGCGAAGATCTCGCAATGCATTCTAATTCTTCTTGGCTCAGTCTCCACTACCTAACCCTTCTTGACATTGACATTATATTCGAAGTAGCCCATCACTCAGGCCTCCTTGCAGTAACAACCAGAGCCGTCGGCTCGATGGTCACCCGTCCACCAACCCCAAACTCGTTCTCCATCCATTTCGTCATGACCTCAGGAATCCGTCCCTCATGCTCCTCACGCTGCTCCTTCGTCCAGGATTGCCCCAGAAAAGCCGGGACCATGTTTCTGCTCAAGTCTACGAACTCCGCAATCTGAATTGCAGCCTTGTCCGTGACGGGGGTGACCTTGACCTCCGTGAACCCGGCCGCTTCGAGCTGAGACTTTACGTAAGACTCCGTGTCCCAGCCTTTGAGAAGCTGGGGAATGAGTTCTGAGGCCTTTGGTATAGGGAGTGCTGGCTGGAGGGGTGAGAGAGAAGAAAGCGTAACAGAGATTTGGGGGACTGGATAGATATGTTAGAGCTAGGGGTTGGTGAGTGACTGAGGTGAGTACATACCATCTTTCCAGACTGTTGTTGCGAAAGTTCCACCTGGCTTGAGGATTCGGAGGCATTCTGTGAGATATATCAGTGCCAACTGATTTTGTTTTATGAGCAAGACCACTAACCTTTCAAGGCTGCCGGGGTATCAGGGATGAGGGGGAATGCTGTATATGCGAACCATTGGTTAGTAGTCTACCACTTGATACGTGTGGGTAGTTGCAACCCACCGAACGCAGTGTAAACGTGTGTAAAGTACTCGCTAGGCAGATCCATCTCCTGCGCATTGACGACGTTTGCTTTCGCGTTGAGCCACCCCTCATCTACAGCCCGCTGCTGCGTATACTCGACCATGTCCTTCGAGAAGTCGCCACATGTCAGCTCCCAGCTCTGTCGAACTTGCTCGCCGACCGTATCGTGGAGGACGCTGCCAATGATTCCCGTGCCGCAGGCATTGTCGAAGATGATTGGGCGGTTTGCATAGGAGGCAATGCCGGAATGCTTGATTAGGGGACGTGCAAAGAGGCCTGTTATCTGCTCTGCAAGCTTGTATTGAGAAGCAAAGTTCTTGTTCTTGAAAAGGCTTTGCATGCCTTCGGTCATTTTGCACTGGATGTATAAGAGGTATATAGAGGTACAGATATGTAATGATAATACTCAGGGATGGTTGTGGATTAGGAGAGAAAAGGGAGCTTGAAGACGAGAAGATGGGAACGCATTTCGAGGGGTTTATATGTTCACTTCAAAGGCCAAGGGCATAGTGAAGGTAGGTGATGGTTACGTCTATTGGTGGACGGGCATTGGTAGGATCCTAAGTCTCCGAGAACTCTCCGCGTTGATGTTCAGGCGTCCACCTTGGGAGACTCGGAGTAAGGCCAAGAACCTGAGTGGGCTGAACGAAGCCACCTCAACTAGTGAGTAGGGTCCAATGTCCAGATGACTTGGATGCTATACTTTCTGCATCCATACCGAGACCCTGGCCAAGTTAGGGCTGACGGCCGAGATGGGCGCAGCTATGACAATGCAACAGCCAGATTAGCAAACATTTACCAAGATCTATACGACTGATGAAAAGCTGTAATCGAGCTTAGAGGACATCAACATTGTATAAAGAGAGGATGTACTCAAGCTGGAGCCTTTTGGGCAAGAACCAGAACCTGGGAATTGTGCAACACGTGACAGCCCTCAGTCGGAGGGATTCCAGATCACGCTAAGCCGCAAGCGGGAATGCATCAACACATGATCCGCCGCCAAAACATTGCCCGCAAAACAACTCAGCCTTTCTCCGGATTCCCCTCTCATGCTGCCGATTCTCAAGTTGACGGGCCCCGTCTGCTTCCGGAACCATGAGGATCACAGAAATCATTATCGATGTGAGTATCTCCTGTGCGGGACTTCGATTAGTGTCACCGAGCGCTTGCTAATCCGCTCGCAGGGCTTCAAATCGTACGCTGTGCGTACGGTGATTTCGGGATGGTAGGTGCTGCGGATGCCACTCTCTGCAATCGCAGATCCGCAACAATATAGGCACGCTGACTGTCGACTACTAGGGATGAGTCGTTCAACTCAATCACTGGCCTTAACGGCAGTGGTAAATCTAACATTCTCGACGCCATCTGTTTCGTACTTGGTATTACGAATATGACCACAGTTCGAGCGCAAAACCTTCAAGATCTCATCTACAAGCGCGGTCAGGCCGGTGTGACTAAAGCAAGCGTGACAATTGTTTTCGACAACAGGGATACCGCGAAATCACCGATCGGATTCGAAGAATATGCGACTATCTCCGTTACGCGCCAGATCGTTCTCGGCGGAACCAGCAAATACCTCATCAACGGCCACCGCGCGCAACAACAGACGGTCCAAAATCTATTCCAGAGTGTGCAGCTAAATATCAACAACCCGAATTTCCTGATTATGCAGGGACGTATTACAAAGGTGCTAAACATGAAGGCGGTGGAGATTTTGTCGATGATCGAGGAGGCGGCTGGAACGAGGATGTTTGAGGACAGGCGGGAGAAGGCGGCCAAGACGATGGCCAAGAAGGACTTGAAATTGAACGAAATCGAAGGTCTACTGAAGGAGGAAATTGAGCCGAAACTCGAAAAGCTCAGGGCCGAAAAGCGAGCGTTCCTTGATTTTCAGCAGACACAAAACGATTTGGAGCGCCTGACCCGACTCGTCGTTGCGCACGACTATCTTAGGAGTGGCGACCGCCTCCGCGCTTCTGGAGAGGACTGCGAGAAGAAGAAGCAGAGAATTCAAGCGCTGGAAGATAACGCGTCGAAACTCAAGAGTGAGATCGCGCACATGGAGGACGATGTGAAGCGGGTCAAGGCAGCTCGAGACAAGGAGTTGCGCAAAGGAGGCAAGTTCCAGGCTCTTGAGGACGAGGTTAAGTCTCATTCCCATGAACTTGTTCGTTTGACGACTGTATTCGACCTGAAAAACGCAAGTATCGAGGAAGAAAAAGGGAAAGGGAAAGAGCTACAGCAATCAGTGAAGGATCTCGAAAAGGCCCTCAAGGACAAGAAGAGGATCTACGACAAGATACAAGCACAATACGATGCAGCCAAGGCCGAGCTTGACGCTCAGACAGCGGAAGTCGAACAAAAGGAGGAGTTGCTCCAGACATTGCAGACCGGTGTCGCTTCGAAAGAAGGCCAAGAGAGCGGTTATCAAGGACAATTACAGGACGCGCGAAACCGAGCGAGCAATGCCGCCACAGAGCAGGAACAGGCTAAACTCAAAATTACACATTTGGAAAAGAGAATCAAGGAGGAGGAGCCAAGAGCCAAGAAAGCCAAGGAGCAGAATTCAGGACTCTTGAAGGAACTAGAAGGACTCAAGTCTCAAGCGAAGAAATTGGAGTCCGAGCTCTCGAAGCTCGGTTTTGAGCCTGGGCGTGAGGAACAGCTGTACCAAGAACAGAGCGGGCTCCAAAAAGAGATTCGCGAGCTACGACAAAGGGCTGATGGTCTTCAGAGAAAGGTTGCAAACATCGACTTCAACTATACTGACCCATACCCCAATTTTGACAGATCTAAGGTCAAAGGTTTGGTTGCGCAGCTTTTCACTGTGGATAAGGAGAAACTTCAGGCTGCGACAGCTCTAGAAATTTGCGCTGGTGGTCGCCTGTACAACGTTGTTGTGGACTCCTCTGACACGGGTACGCAGCTGCTCCAGAAAGGGAAGCTTCGCAAGCGTGTCACCATTATCCCTCTAAACAAGATCTCTGCTTTCCGAGCGTCTGCGGAGAAGATTGGCGCTGCGCAAAACATCGCCCCTGGGAAGGTCGACCTAGCTTTGTCCCTAATTGGATATGACGAGGAAGTCACTTCAGCCATGAACTACGTCTTTGGCAACACTCTGATCTCCAATGATGCCGAGACAGCGAAGCGGGTGACATTTGATCCCGCCGTTCGCATCAAGAGCGTCACTCTGGATGGCGATGTTTACGACCCATCCGGTACACTCTCCGGTGGTAGTGCACCCAACTCCAGCGGCATGCTTGTTACCCTGCAGAAGCTCAACGAGATGACAAGAGAGATCAGGAGTAAGGAGCGAGTTTTGGCTACGTTGGAAGAGACAATGAAGAAGGAGAAGAAGAAGCTCGATGCTGTTCGCTCTATCAAGCAGGACTTGGATCTGAAGAACCACGAGATCAAACTCACAGAAGAACAAATTGGCGGCAACTCATCATCATCAGTATGTCTACGCCCCCTTTCTGCATAGGTAATGCTAATTTCACCAGATCATTCAAGCTGTTGAAGAGATGAAAGCGAACATCGAACAACTCAAGCAAAACATCTCTGACGCCAAGGTGCGCCAGAGCGAGGCATCCAAGGATATTAAACAGATTGAGAAGGACATGAGTGAGTTCAATGATAACAAGGACAGCAAGCTTGAAGAACTTCAGACTATTCTGAACGCCCTTAAAAAGAGTCTGGCCAACAACTCAACGTCGGTCAAGAACCTGCATAAGGAGCTCCAGACCTCAAGGCTTGAGTCGGAGCAGGTTGGAAGTGATTTGTCGGCGGCAGAAGAGCAACATGCCGAAAGCGAGAACACGCTGAAGGCTCAATTGGAGGAGATCGAATCGCTCACGAGAGAACAGACTCGGATCAAGGTAACAACAACCACTCTCAGAAAGCCAAGGCTCTAGACTGACCCTTGACAGGACGCACACGATATCGCGCAAGCTCATCTTGATGATGAAAGGGCAAAACTGACAGGTTTCGACGACGAACTTAGGGATCTGGACCGAACAATGCAGTCCAAAAACTCTCAGATCACTGAAGAAGGCTTGGAAATGCAGAAGCTCGGACATCAACTGGAGAAGCTGCAGAAAGAGCAAAACGCCGCCGAGCAGGCAGTTGCCCATCTCGAAGACGAACACGAGTGGATTGCGGACGAGAAGGATAATTTTGGGCGCCCCAACACGGCATACGACTTCAAGAACCAGAACATTGCCGAGTGTAAGGCTACGTTGCGCAACGTCACGGAGCGATTCCAAGGCATGAAGAAGAAGATCAACCCCAAGGTCATGAACATGATCGACAGCGTTGAGAAGAAGGAAGCCGCCCTGAAGAACATGGTGAGGACTGTAACTCGTGATAAGAGCAAGATCGAGGAGACCATCATCAACCTCAATGAGTACAAAAAGGAGGCTCTTCACAAAACATGGACCAAGGTCAACGCTGATTTCGGTCAAATCTTCTCTGAGCTACTGCCGGGCAGTTTTGCCAAGCTGGATCCTCCGGAGGGTAAGGATATCACCGAGGGTCTCGAGGTCAAGGTGTCTCTGGGTAAGGTCTGGAAACAGAGTCTGACAGAGTTGAGTGGTGGTCAACGATCACTCATTGCCCTCTCTCTAATAATGGCTCTCCTCCAATTCAAGCCCGCGCCAATGTACATTCTGGACGAGGTTGACGCTGCCCTGGACTTGTCGCACACGCAGAACATCGGTCGTCTGATCAAGACTCGGTTCAAGGGGTCACAGTTCATCGTCGTCTCGCTGAAGGATGGCATGTTCCAGAACGCGAACCGGATCTTCCGGACAAGATTCAGCGAAGGTACGAGTGTTGTACAGGCTCTCACTCCGGCGGACTTGAGGTAGCCACAGCCACTCGGACCCGGGGTCTGCTTGCTTTTTCTTGTTGATATTTATTCCGTTGCTCTCGGGTTGGCATGGTAGCATCTGGGCTAATGCTGGTGTTCTTCTGGAGAATGTGTATGGATGTTCTGGATTAGCATTGTGATGGCGGTTATTTATTGATAGATTGATGAACTACGGATAATGAAACATAAGCTTCGTTTTTATGCTGCTGACTCCTCGTGCCGGTAAGGACAACAACCTAAGGTACCCGTTTGTTCCGCTCCGACCGGCGGTTCGCCGTCATCCATCTTCCCGCCCGTGGCCTCCATCGCCTCTGTCATCCCCTCCCCTCACTCTGAACCTAACTCTCTCCAGAACCCGGCCCTATATTCAGTCCTTAATATCCTTCCGATCTCCCTTGTTTCTTGCTTCTAGAAGTTCCTCCAACAATTTCCAGCGCCCACGCAACGGACAGTCCATGCGACAGCGGCGAACACCGCTCCCGTAACAGTTCCGCACACCGCGGTTTCCTCGAACTTTCGCGCTCACCTGCACCTCAAATACCAGTATCAAATAGCAAGCCTCTCTTCCGAGTTGATTCCCAACCCTGACGCTACTCCTGAATTGTCCCCAACTCAGCGGACCGCACCCTCAACCGCTACAATGACCGACGAGGAACCCTCCCTCAACATCCCTTCTCTCCTCACGCTCGCCGTCGTCTCCTTCTTCGTGATCCGATGGTTCTTCAAGAGCGATGATGGCAACAGCACGCCTGGTGGCTCCCGAGGTCGCGCCCGCGGAAATGTCGTCGACCCGGCACAAGTCGAACAAATATCTCAGATGTTCCCGCAGCTCAGCACGCGCGAGATCATGTGGGATCTACAGCGGAATGGCGGGAATGCGGCTGCGACAACTGAGCGGGTCCTTTCGGGGAGAGGGTTGGATGCGGTATGTTCATGTTCCGTCCAGGATCGCGGCACTTTGTTGCGCGTCCTGGCCGCGTACATCGTTCTGTGCTCTGAATAATATGCTAATTGATCACTGTGCTGTGGTATAGCCCCCGCCCTCTTTTCAACCGCTAGTTGCGATTCCGCCCACCGGTGTCCCGGCCCAGGCTGCGCCTTCACCAACGCCTTCAAAATCCGGCGGCCAAGACCTGATCACGCGTTACAACCTTTCTTCAAAGATCGCTGAGGCTAGCGGGGTTGAGTCCGAGTCCGCATCGAGTGCGAAATCATCACCAGCTGGCTGGTCGCAGAATAAGGAGGAACGACAGCGTCTCCTCCAGAAGCGACGAGATGATATGATTTTGGCGGCGCGCAGGAAGATGGAAGCGAAGCAGCAGCAGCAGGGAAGCGCGCAATAACGGCTGGACTCGACGCTTTTGTTTAAATCTGTGAGTGGTTCGATTTAGATTTTCTTTCTGGTGGGTCTTTGGCTTCGACATACGTACTCCGCTGCCTGCCGTCTTGCCATGGTGTTGCCGCTGTTGTACTTAACTAGACCGGAGCCGAATTCTGCCTAAGCTCCTTACTCCTTGCTCCTTTTCTTCTTTTCTCCTTTTCATTTTTGCATATTCATCTTTATTTTCGATATCCGTACTGGACTACCCGATCTTTGGACTCTACAGCACAGCGTCGCATGCTCATGGTGTTAGGTTGAATAATAACAAAATCAATCGGTTGCTTCCTACAACGGAAAAGACAGGGTGGGTATATATACATTTGAAATCCATCATGGGCGAGTATAAGATGCGGCCGCCTGCATTCCTTTTCCAAAACTCCAATCCAGCTTGCAAAAGAAGTCAAAACAGCCCCGTCATTTCAAGATCAGAACTCCATTTCATCGTCATAGTCCTGTGTGCCGTCGTATTCGCCATTCGCCGTAGTGTCCGCTAGTTGCTCCCGACGAACCTGCTCTTTCGATGCCCCAATCCGTCTGGGTAGCATGTTAGCAAAGGAGTCCATATACAGACGACCAGACGGATTGCATACCTAAGTCCATCAACAACGCCTCCAATAAACCCTCTCCCTTCTCCAATCTCCATAGCTCCCACGCCTGTGAGCGCCACACCACCTCCCGGTCCCGCGGCGTCATCTAGCACTTCGACACCAGACCGAATCTTCGCGGACCGCACCTCCCTCAACTCCTTCAACAGCCTTCTTGTCTGATCCGGATCCACCAAATCTTCACCCGCAGCATCCAGCAGCATCGTACCGACCTCTAGCCAATGAAACGGTAGCGTCGGAGGCTCGCTGTCATCAGTCTGATCCTGCGCCACATTCTGCGGTAGGAATGGCGGCGTCGTGTAGTACTTGGTTCCCTCGGGTGTATAGCGGGGTCGGGCCGTGGGCTTTTTGTAGCTCCGCTCGCGCAAGCTAGGTTGACCTGGCAGTGGCGGGGGCGGAGAGAACGCGTGCTTGTAGTCCTGATCTCGGGTTTCGATGTCTAAAATTAGGCTCAGAGCCTCTGGGTGTAGCCATGGTGGGGGGAGGATGTTTGCGCGGCGCTGGCGCTTGAGCAGGAGGGCGAGCCAAAGGGGGATGTTTGTTCGGCGGGGTGGGATGAGGGGGTGTACTGGGCCCTTGACATTATTATTTAGTTAGAGGTTGGACTGAAGATGAAGTGGAGGGGAAAACAAACACCGAGGAGCTCAAGGCCCTCTAATCGCTGCCGAGGGACAATTGTGACCAGCTCCATTTCGGCCAGGAAGGAGATCTCCGGGGGCGTGATGCCCCGCGGGAGGGGGAAGGCCATTGACCCGGGATGAACTAGATCGGGGTCGAAGAATGAAAGGAGATAATTTCAGGCTTAAGAATGCATCGCCATTCCAATCCCGTAATTCGCTGGCGTTGTCGCAGGTCAAGCTTATGCAGTGGAAGCTGAAATGTCAAGGGTGGTTTGTACTGTTTGCAAGTCGTAGCAACCAGGAGCAACTGTTTTCTCCTAGGACACCTCCTACAACTCTACCCATTGTACCTTTACATGGTCAATTGAGAAGTTATGAACGCCCAACCCCGGTCGGGCCTGGCCCTGGCAGCCCGCTATGCTGTCCCCTTCGGCCTCCTCTTGATCCCTGTCTGGATGGCTCAAGTCAACTCCGTCGTCCCCGAGCCATACCTTGACGAAGCGTTCCACATTCCGCAAGCCCAGACATACTGGGCACACAAGTGGGCGCAATGGGATCCCAAGATCACGACTCCGCCTGGCATCTATCTTTTCTCGTACGCCGTCTGCGCGCTGATCCTTCTCCTCCGCGGTTCCCCGGAGCAACTTGACCCCCCGACCCTCCGCGCAACGAACGCCGCCGCCGCAGCTGTCTTGCTCCCCCTCAGACTTCAGACCGCGCTGGATGCCGTGCGCAGACAGCGCAATACTCGTCCTTCTGGTGCTTGGTTGAGCCATACAGTGCTGAACATCTGTCTCTTTCCGCCGCTGTTCTTCTTCTCGGGATTGTACTACACGGATGTCCTGGCGTTGCTGGTTGTTGTTGAGGCCTACAACTGGGACTTGAGTCGGACTCGCCAGAGGGCCGCATGGCTGGAGACTGCTGTGTTCTTGGTCCTTGGGATCGTGGCTCTGGCTTTTAGGCAGACCAATATCTTCTGGGTGTCGGTTTTCTTTGGCGGGTTGCAGGTTGTTAGGAGGATTCGTCGGGTTACGAAGACTTGTGAGTCGAGCAATGTGGCTGATATCGTGGCTGCTGGGTCGAAGTATGAGCTGTATGACCCTGTTGTTCTAGATGCTTCTCTTGCAGGTATGTACTCTTTGTGCTCTCCATCCGAATTGAACTGACGGGCGCAGACTACTTCAAGACCGCCGTTTCGCTGTGCTCGGTTGCTTTGAACAATTTGGGCGCGGTTTTTGCCGCTCTAATTCCGTACCTGCTCATCTTAGCTGCATTTGGTGGTTTTGTTCTCTGGAACGGCAGCGTTGTTCTTGGGCATAAGGAGTTCCACACAGCCAGTCTACACCTAGCTCAGATGCTGTACATCTGGCCATACTTCCTCTTCTTCTCGTGGCCCCTTCTCCTGGCTCCAATGGCTAATATCATCCTCCCAAAGTACATGCTTCCGAAATTCCTCAACCAAGGCCTCCCGGCGTCTCGAAGGAAGCTTCCAAAGCTACTGACTGTGTTGATAGTCCTCCCAATCATGCTAGCAGTGGTTCATTTCAACACCATTGTCCATCCTTTCACGCTTGCTGACAACCGGCACTACGTTTTCTACGTCTTCCGCATCCTTCTGGGATCTCATCCGTACACGAGATATGCCGCTACTATCGTCTACTTCGTCGGCGCGTGGATGATCATCTCAGCCATGGGATACTCGCCCGTCACTGCTGCTCCTAGCTTAACCTCGGTTTTGAAACCCCAACAACCTACAGCGGCACTACCCTCAGAGAAGCCTGCCGAGAAGGCGCCGCAGAGACAGGAGCGCAGATCAAAGGGATCGAAGAAGGCACCAGCAGCCTCGTCTGCGCTCGCTCCTATCGACCCCAAAGTCCTGGCCGATCTTCAGGAACACATCAGACGGCGTCAACGACTCGAACACGAGACATCTCGCGTGAGCTTTGTTCTTGTATGGCTGGCTGCGACAGCTTTGTCACTCATCACCGCGCCGCTTGTCGAGCCGCGGTACCTGGTTATCCCTTGGGTAATGTGGAGGCTTCACTTGCCGCCTTCTCCGACCCCAGTGATTTACCGCCGGGCCGGCGATGAAAAGGACCTGGAGGCGAGGCTTGCTATCAACTTTCCGTTGTTCCTGGAGACGGCGTGGTTCTTGCTCGTAAATGTGGTTACCGGGGCACTCTTTCTCCGGGGTGGCTTTGAGTGGCCGCAGGAGCCGGGGAAGATTCAACGGTTTCTGTGGTGATTTCTATTCGATATCATGATTATCATTATAGACTGTATAATAGATGGCATATTCTGATTAGTATGATGCTCCTAAGAGCATGTCTTGATTTATAGCACCAGTGCCTGGCTTAGTGGCGAGATCAGATCACAGCGGACTCAGCCGGAAGTAGATCAGCTACAGACAATTAATAGATCCCACAAAACACACCAACCAATGTATCAATTAAAACCGACTCACCTGCCTAAATGCCTAGGTAGAGCAATTAGGGCAGATGCTGTTGGCCTTTATCTTATCGCTCTCCGCACCAGCCGATCTCTTTTTCCCTTCTCCAACTACGCAATCATGGACGACCAGCTGGGGTCCGACCGTCCACCAAAACGACCGAGGCTCTCATCTCACTCAAAACCGGAACAACTTGGATATCCATCAGTCTCTGATCTCGCCTCCCTCCAGCGCTCCATAACCCCTCCCCCAGCACGACCTGGACGTGCCAGCGTCAGTGCGGGCACTGTCCCTTCCCCGCACCAAGCTTCGGAGAAAGGAGACCATGGATCTTCAAATCCAAACAGTGCTACGACAAAAACCATCCCCTCTCCAATCCAGCTTACGCATATTCGAGACTTCAGCGACTCGCTTGGGAACAATGACGACACTGTCAAGCTGCGTGACATCCTGGGCAACCCGCTGATCCGCGAGTGTTGGCAGTTCAATTACTGTTTTGATGTAGACTTTCTTATGAATCAGTTTGATGAGGATGTTAGAAGCCTCGTCAATGTGAAGGTTGTGCATGGGTCTTGGAAGAGGGAATCGGAGAATAGAATGCGGATTGAAGTGAGTGCCCGATGTTCCTGGACTTTGTTTGGAGAGTCAGAAAGTGACGGATCGCTGATTGCCATCTAGGAGGCATGCGCGCGGTATCCCAATGTCGAGCCAATTGTGGCGTACATGCCGGAGCCCTTCGGGACACATCACTCTAAGATGATGGTTCTGCTGAGGCATGATGATTCCGCTCAGTATGTCTGACAAACCCTATGAGAGTGGTTAGGCTGACTAGGTAGGGTTGTCATCCATACGGCGAACATGCTTGCTGGCGACTGGGCGAATATGTCCCAGGCAGTTTGGCGCTCCCCTCTTCTCCCGCTTGATGCGAAAGAACGTCGAGAGAATAATTCTACTGTTTTAGGCTCAGGGACACGGTTCAAGCGGGATCTACTGGCCTACTTGAAAGCTTACGGGGTGAAAAAGGCTGGCCCGTTGGTTGAGCAACTCGCAAAGTACGATTTCAGTGCTGTCAGGGCTGCTTTGATTGCAAGCGTTCCTTCAAAACACAAGGTTGGCGGAGTTTCAAGCGATGATCAAAGCAACAGCAAGACGCTGTGGGGATGGCCAGCTCTGAAAGATGCTTTGCAAAAGATCCCATTGCGCGAAGGCGATGGAAATGCAACTTCGACGCCACATATCGTCACCCAGGTATGAAACCGTCTACCATGGCACAGCTGGAGTGCTAATTTTAGGGCTAGATGTCTTCCATCGCGACCCTTGGGCAAACGGATAAATGGTTAAAAAACGTGTTTTTTGATGCCCTCGCTCCATCGAGAGCAACATCCCTACCCAAGGAGCAAAGACCCCAATATTCTATAATTTTCCCAACAGCTGAAGAGATTCGGCGCTCACTGAATGGCTACGGTTCCGGTGGCTCTATTCATATGAAGCTTCAGAGCGCAGCACAACTGAAGCAGTTGCAGTATCTCCGACCCTATCTATGTCATTGGACAGGAGACGTATCGGGGGACTTTCCTAGACGCATCCAAGACGCCGGCCGTCGTCGTGCAGCTCCACACATAAAAACGTACATACGGTTTACAGACATGGACATGAAAACCATTGATTGGGCTCTTGTCACCTCGGCTAATCTCTCGACGCAGGCATGGGGGGCGGCAGCCAAAGCGGATGGTGAGGTACGGATTTGCAGTTGGGAGATTGGGGTTTTGGTTTGGCCGGAGCTATTTGTTACGGAGCAGCAATCGCAGTCGCAGTCAAAGCCGCAGCCCGTGGCCATGGTACCGTGCTTCAAGACTGATAGGCCAAACCTAGCGCGAAGGACTGACACCGCATCGCCCGCTGCTGTGGTTGGTTTACGTATGCCGTACGACCTACCTTTGACCTCATACACCGCACAGGACGAGCCGTGGTGTGCGACGGCGTCTCATTCAGCGCCTGACTGGCTTGGACAGACCTGGGTGCTGGATGATTGAGCATCGCATACGGTAGCTTGACAGCATATATATGTAGTATGGAACAGCACCACCTGTCAGTCTGTTGACTTGGGGAGCTTTAACATAGATCAAACGTCCATGTGAATAGGTGGTTACATACATACATGAAGCGCAAGGACTATGGTCTTTCACTTATCCTCGAAGTTACTCGCGTCCTCGAGGACGCAGGTATTCAATGCTGTTTGACCGGGGCTTCAGCCCTGCAATGGTTTTGCGCTGCGCGTCTCCGGCCTGTATGAACCCTGACTCGAGTAATGGCGACGAAGCTGACAACAGCATACTAGGGCTGGGAGATTTGCGTGAGCGCTATCAAAGTTAATGATGCTGTGTAACTGTTCTTATCTGAGCCCCTTGACAAAGCCTGGGTGTCCTGGAAGCCTGAGATTCCTTAGCCTGGATATCTGACGCATACATTCCAACACTCCAGAATGTGCGGTGTTGTTGTCCGATTCCAGATCATTCTGTCCGAGGATTGTGCTTTTGACATGTACAACGTGGATAGAAGTCCGACTGGTCTTCCGTACCCCCAACTTGAATCTTATACCCAAAGCTTGCTAGAGACTGAAAGGAGAATTGACCTCGAAGATCTTATCGATGGAATAAACCTTTCCTAGGAATGGGGCGAAGAAAACCTCGACCTTAACAAGACAACAGATGTTGTCTACGCAGCACAGAAGAACGCGAAGATACAGGCATCAGTACCTGCTGGTGTAAATCCGTATTCATATCCATCTGTTCCATCTTCTGCTACGCCACTGCAAGAAACTTGGCAGAAATTGGTCAGAGGGAAGGAAAAGCGAATCTCTTCAGAACCTCCGCTTTAACATTTTGTCCCAAGATCTTATGCCCATGGCCAGGGGGGTCCTCGCTTGAATATGGCCAAGACGCATAGAAATGTGATACGGTATACCGGCATTATCCTTGTAGCAACGGCAACCCTCAAAGTTCCAAATTCCTCCATCCTGCAGTGTACTGCTCGTTTAGAACCGACACCAACCAACACGCCGTCTGTATATAGAAAACAGAAGATGTAAAACTTCGAAGTGAGGTCGATTATTCATTGCCTGATCAAGACTGACTAGGCACTAAACCACCGACCGGAGGCGTAAGTTGGCACGAGTCAAGCACTTGAAAAGTCTAAGGAATGGAAGATGCATGCATGATAGGCCGCGCTTACTGTCAGGAGGCCAGGTTTCACCCACGTTCCCATTCCTTGCTCTCGCAACCATTTAAAGCGGGGGCATCCAAGGCCATGATTATGCTGACACTCACTCACCTCCATTGCCAATATGAGATCCCTAGAATCCGCCGTCACAATATTTGGGGTTGGCAGCCTTGTTCTAGGCTTCGACTTCAAGCCGGATACCCAGGGCTTCAATGTCAAGGACTATGTGAGCTACACCCCCAGACAGCAAGAACCCAGCTTACGATCTCTGCCTTGCAGGAAGGCTTCCCCCTAACCCTCGACCTAGAAACCTCCCAGCGCGTGGTTTCCCCCGCCGGGAACTCCTGGTGGACGTCCTCGTACATCCGTACCCAAGACGACAGGTCCTTCTTTATCGTCTCGCACGTTGGTAACCCGTTAGCTGGATACTACCGCTATAGCATCCTGGACATCGACAATCCCGCCTACTACGAGCAGTATGCATACACAGGCACAGAGAGCGATCCTGTTAGCGCACATATCAATGGCGCAAATATAACCTTGCCGACGTACGGGTTTGGAGCTGTAGACCCGGCTAATACACTTGCCGGCATGCGCACGTGGAGTACGTCGGGTTTCGAATTCGACCTGTCGTTCGAGTTCTCCTCCCCTGTCATCCTGAACGGCGGCTCGGGGACGTTTACTTGGGGTGCGTACCTGACGTACGAGTGGTCCCTTGTTGCGGGCATCACGAAGGGGAGCTTCGTTATCGATGACACTGAACTGAGCATTGATCCTAAGCGCTCGTTGACCTGGTATGACCGGCAGATCGTCTTCTTCCCAACGAATTCCGGACCAAACCCTACATCATCGCATAACTGGACCTGGTTCCAGCTGCACTACGATCACAAAGGCAAAGATCGAAAAGACTCTCTGCCCTCCAAGATCTCCGCCTGGGTCTGGGACTACGCAGATAATCCGCGAGTCCAGTTCGCTACAACCAACGGAGATCCAGAGGGACTACAGCAAGTCACGCCTTTAACGAAGTTCTTACCGTCAGGCTCCAAAACCTGGACATCCCCTGGGTGCGGGGGAACATATCCGCTTCAGTGGGAAATTGCGTTTCCCGATGGAACAAGGCTGTCTATTGAGACGATTAGGGATGACCAGGAGTTCTGTAACCCCGAACAGCCATTTCAGCCGACGTATGAAGGCTTTGTGTCGTTTCGCGGGGTGGATGGGGATGGCAATGAAGTTGGTGGGTATGGACTGGTGGAGGTTTGTTTGGAGAATATTTGATGGTCAGATGCGTATTGTTGCCAGTTGCTCGGTGAGAAGGTAGGGCAGGAGTGTCTGGTGGTACAGTGGACTGACCTCGGAAGTCTATTGGCATGTGCTTATTGACATCTTGGGAGGTATCAAGAACCAAGATATATCCGAGGACCACATGCCCTAAGACGAAGCTAGTTCATGATCAGGAAAAACAGTCCAACCATAGTCACGAAGCCACTCCGGCCTCAAAGCCAGCAAATAAACACTCAACAGGAATAACGCTCGTAGTTGGAAGAAGATGGTGCACTTTGTAGGACAGATGAGCTAGACCTGTACCCCACCAAAACACCAAGTCAACACCCCACCATTTTTCCCGAGTTCCTCCTCCCTTCTCCTCAACCTTCTACCTCCCTACTTACATACACATCCACATCCACCTACCAAGTCACAACTCCATCAACCAAACAACATCAAAAATGTCTGTCCCCGCCTTTACCGCCGCCTTCCAGGCCTCCCAGAACAAGGAGAAGTTCTCCGCCAAGGTCCAGACGCTTGCCGCCGCCATCAACGCCGATGCCCTGAACGCTGCCATCGAGGCCGTGCTCGCTGGCGGCGATGACGCCTCCGTCTCCGACGCCGAGCAGAGCAAGGCCCTCACCGCTGGCTTTGAGTACGCGACCGAGCTGGTTAAGGAGCTGAAGAGCTCGCCCGGGAACGACGACAAACTCAAGGTATGTTCTGGACCCAGAACTTTCCATTCTGTGGTTGGTTGGTTGCGTCGGGCACATTGAGCTAACGGTGTATGTGTCTGTGTGTCTTTTGTAGCTGTACGCTTTCTTCAAGCGCTCCAAGAACGAGGAGCCTGCTGCCCCCGGGGCTTTTGCGTTTGAGGTGCGTCGCGATCCTACGATTCCTTTCCTTTCTCCTCCTTTCGCGGTTTTCGAAAGCCGTAATGGATGGTTTGTTGGTTAACATGACGACAATAGGCCAAGTACAAGTACAACGCGTGGAAGGAGATCAAGGACATCAGCCAACAGCGCGCTGAGGCTCTGTATATCCAGAAGGTCAACGGTCTTCTTGAGTCCATCGGTACCAACTAAGGTTAGGGAATTCGATGGAGTATAAGAGATAGGGATAGATGCTGCATTGGATAGTATTTTTTATGGTCATCTATTATGAGAGGTCCTATCTACCGTTGCCGATATGGTCATTGATCTTGATGATGAAATGAAGCCAATCAAACTCGATCCAGCGACTTACTCAGACCTGATGTAGCATGGCATGCTGAATGATTAGAATGTAGCAGTAGCAGAAAGCCCCAAGATCACATAAGAAATGTGCACTGAAGCATGAAGCTCTATGCGTTGAGATCCACCAACGCCGGTAATGCAAAACGGCCAAAAGAGACTCAAATATACACAGTGGAAAAAAAGATTATAAACAGCCAAAACTCTACCAATCAACAGCCCAGCCGTTCTTGGTCAAAAACTCCTCGCACGCTGCTTTCAAAGCGTAGTTCGAACGGAGGTCGTTGACGGTCATCGGGGCGCGTGTGATAGGGTCTATGCCAGACTGCTCGACGTACTTGAGGATCCCGACGCGATCGAAACTGGTACCCGAGGGCACGATGACCGGGTCGTGCATGATCTCAAAGGTGATACCATCAACAAGGTAATCAGGGACAACCTGGCCCGTCAGTATCTGGCGGTTGGTGAACTAGGGTTATGCAACTCACCCGTTCTTGAACCTCTCCATTAGAGGCAATACGGAATGCATCCCGCACATTCTGAACGTTCCTCTCCGAATCCTCCCGCAGTTCCTTCGTACTCTCTAAGAGCCCAGTCTGCCCGATCTCGCCCCGATCCAATTGTCCCTGCAGATCCCCCAGCGCACGGTTCAGGTCCGCTTCGACCAGTTGTTCCATCGTCGCCAGCGTCTGATTCATCTCGCGCAGCCGCGCAGTCTCCTTCGCAGCCCAGATTTGCTGCTTAGCACGCAGGACGGCTTTGGACAGGTTCTCTGTTTGACTAGGGACTTTCTTTCCATTCACGTCAGTGTTCCGCATGGCCAGACTCGCGCGGTATGCATCGATAGCAACATCGTACGCTTCTTGGGGTCGTTGGAGATTCAGCAGTGCTTGCGCGAGATAATTGCAGCTCTTCAGGCTGAAGGGCGACTTCAGTCCGTAGAGGTCAATGGCGACGCGCGCATCATGTTCGACGCCGGCCCAGTGCTCGAGTTTCGTTCGCGTGAGGGCGCGGTTTGCGAAGATTGCGGCTTCCCGGGGATTCTTTGTGATCCTATAGATTCACCTTCTCTTAGTCTTCTTATTCTTGCAGGAAAAGATGTGTCTGCGTAGATTGGACTTACGCTTGGGAATAGAAGTTCTCTGCGTCAGTGTAGTTGCCGTCCTTGTAGGCAGCGTCGCCCTGTTTTTTTAGTGGGTCGGTGGACATCGTGGCCAAGGGGGGTTTGCTTCGGAAGTAGTAGTGAAGAAAAGGAATGCCCACGCCCGGGTTACTCTTTCGAGGGCGTCAGGAACTGCCTGGAGTCGCGCCGCGGATTCCGGGCAGGTGGTGGGGCGGTTGGTCCACCGAGCCGGGTATACTGGATGTAGATAGTCTCAGGGGCGATAGTAGTCACACGCACAGCTCGATTTGATGATGTGGAGAGAAATAACGTCAGCGTTAGTGATATGGGTGCCGCTCTCTCATATCAGCCCGAGCTGAGATGGTGCAAAAGCAGCCAAGGCTGACAGCGGCTCGTCTGAGTATACCCGTATCGCGAGGGACTATCCTTGGAATTGAGGTCAGTCGACAGAAGGCTGCAAGCGGCTGTTTGTCTTGAGAAAGTGAGATAAAAAAGAGACCACTGTTATGAAAGCCATCTTCTTGGTGTGATTTTGTGTGTTGATTAATGTCTTGCCGTGAAGTTGGCATCGAATGCAATCGATCCCCGCAGAATCATATCTGACTCAGCAATAGTACTATGATTCTACATCTATACTCGAGATTTCAAGTGGCAGCGGATGAAACATTTTTATTCTATTTCTATCCCTTTAAGCAGAAGATGCAGAGTAACAGAACTCATTTGGCCTGCCAAATTCATCCTCTTTGGATGGCATCGTGACTTGTGTACGGTAAGGCAAAGGATCGGCGCTGAGAAAGTACAATAAGAGCAAGGTCGGGAGTCGGTCTGGCTTGTTTCCCATGTATGGATGGTCTGGAGTTCTCGACCAGTCCGAAGAGATGTACAGTGTCACGAGCACTGTTGACTTTTCAAACAAGTCAAGAAGTCCCGGTGACATGGTCATGCAGCGTCGGCCTCGGTCCGATTGTATAGTAGAAAGAGTGGGGGCCCCGCTTGAGCCTGTCTCGACCGTCGACTTCGCATCTACTGAGCGAACTGGGCCTCGTAGTCCTTGATGGCCTGGACCTTGGGGGCAGAGGAACTGTTGGGGTCGAACTTGTAGGTCACCCACTCGCTGGCGAGGCGCTTGGCTAGCTCGAGGCCGATAACGCGCTGGCCGAAGCAGAGCACCTGGGCGTCGTTGCTGAGAATGGCACGCTCAACAGAGAAAGAGTCATGAGCTGTAACGGCGCGTATACCAGGGACTTTGTTGGCGGATATGGCAACGCCCAGACCAGTACCGCAGATGAAGAGACCGCGGTCAGCCTTCCCGTCTTTGATGAGCTTTGCGCCTTCGACGGCAGGATGAGGGTAGGCGGTCTTGTCAGAAGCGGAATCGACGCCGACATCGAGGATCTCGCTGACATTGGGGTTCTTGCTAAGGACCTCCTTCAGGGTCTCTTTGTATGGCACGCCAGCCTCGTCGGCGGCAAAGACAATGCGGAGGCTTTGAGACATTGTAAATGGAGGTAGAGGGCGAAGACAAAAGAAGGTCGATAGAATACGGAGTATGCAGAGATGATCACAAAAGATGGGGCCGGTGGAGGTTCAGGTGGATAAGAAAAATGAGATCCAGATACGCCGTGAGAATAGGACGCAGAGATCTTTTATATCCTGGCTGGGCTCTCTGGTATCCCCAGACTTGAGCGGAGAAAACAACCGTGCCTTCAGGTCCAATCTGACCCAGTTCAACAATGAACATGGGATTCCCTGGTTGTCTCCACGTTGGCGTCATGGCTGGCTCGGCTCATATCTCCCAGGTCCAGGTGCATCTCGTTTCTCTGGACGCAACGCTCTGATTGATGTTTAGAGGATAGAGATCCACTGCTACTATCCATGAATGGGAGCTGATATTGAGCTTGCGAGTCGACCTTGCTACAATAATAAGAGTCACTATTATGGCGAAGGGTACTTGCATAATTCGTGCATCCAATCCATGACTAGGAGCTCGGAGCGTTTAGGAGCAAAAGTCGAGATTGTCATTCCAATCGCGCCACCACGCACTCTGGAATCCTTCGCCCGACGTCTTCCAAGATAGCGGTGGAGCTTGTTCGACGGTCGTATAGGACGGTAGCCTCGAGTAGCGTCGCCATCAATATTCCTGATCCCAGTTCCAATAAGACCAAAAGCCCATCCTACCCTGAGCTGTAAGATGACGTAGGCCCCGCATTCCCAACTTCCGGACTTTATGCTCTTCAAGACCTATACTTCACCGAGTATTATACTGTAGTTTTTCAGCCAGTGACTGCTGCCCCTTAAGAATGAATTAATTGCAGTGCTTTAATTAGCAGCTACGCATGACGCTAGTATCCTCGATCTGGAGACTGGAGCAACCCACAGGCACTGACTGGGTCTGGAGTCCGGACAGTTCGGCTCGGCGAGCTACCCCACCTGCCATCAGAAGCTACCCCGCTGCGTACTTTACTGAACAGAACAAAGGATCTCTGCCTGATTCCGAGAATTACCGTAATGTATCGCTAGCTTTACCAGCAGCATCACGGGAGGCTTCTTTCAGCATCCCCGGTTGAAGCTGTTCAGGCACCGGAATACCACATCCATCGAGCGGGTCGTATGTCTAGACTCTAGAATCTGCTTCTCACCGACCCCGAGTACAGTAGTCTCATGACCTCTTCATCGGCTTCTGAGCGTTTGGCTTTTTTGGCCGCTTGCCGCACAGTTCAAATACGCCGAACGTTCCTGAAAGAGCCCCGCGAGTCCACTTTTTCCTCCTCATCTTGTTCTCCATTTCATCCCCCGGATCGTCTTCTCCAGACTGTCATTGTTTCATCAGAATCATCGCTCATCGAGTAGCGGAGCACATCTGCCCGGGCATTGACCTGATTGGATAAGTATATGCACTGCGTGGGATGATCCATATGTGTCTCTGTTCTCGCTGGGTAAGTCCACCGAGCGCAACTACTCCGTAACATTCCCTCGGCCTCAGAGATGTGCTGTTAGTATCCAATGAGATTGTCAGCTACGAGAGATGGATCACCTACTAACAAACACTCTACAGTGATTGGCAAGCCCTGCTTTGATTCGTCCACAGCGGCATTCTGTTTAATTCCCTTTTATTCTACGGTATAGCTCTCGACACCTCTCTAGCTTCCCCGCGCTCTTATCCAGTCAGGCCAGAAATAATCAAGCTGATAGCGTCAAAGGGAACGAAAAAAGTTTTGTGTTGAGGAAATACGAGTTGCGAATGACTTGCGGAAAAATGGCTACCACCACGAATCAGGCTTATCCGGTCCTCCCAAAGAACCTACTTCTAATCTCTTTGAAGATGTACTTTGAGCCATCTCGAACCCTCGATTACTGCCGTGCTCTGCTTGACCCGAAAAACGACATAGTCCGCCCAGAGAATCGGTCTAAACTCCTTCTCGCATTAATCCCGGACTTTCTTACGATATATCCTTGTGCGGAAATCATCAAAGAATACGTCTCTACCCTACCGAAAGACGAATCTCTATCGTTTCCCGCCCCATTCCTTTTAGGCGCACAAGACTGCTTCTGGGAACCATTGGGAGCCTATACTGGCGAAGTCTCGCCACTGTCTCTTAGCTCCTTGGGTGTCTCCATTGTCGAGTTAGCTCACGCAGAACGTCGCTCTATATTTGGAGAAACGGACGAACAGGCGGCGCACAAGGCCGCCGCTACCTGTGCGCAGGGAATGGTGCCTTTGGTATGCATTGGAGAGATTAGTGCGCCTGGCCCAGTGGCTTCAGCAGCAGTTGGACTTGCGGTGCGCGAATGCGAACCACTTGTTCGTGCCATATTGAATGCCATTACAGCCGATGCGCCTGTCATCTTCGCCTACGAACCTGTCTGGGCTATTGGGAAACCCAAGCCCGCAAGTGTGGATCATATTTCCGCTGTGGTAGATGGACTTCGCGCATTGATCGGTCAGAGACCCGGAGACGTCCGCATTCTGTACGGGGGCAGTGCTGGACCCGGTCTGTGGGGCGCCGGGGGTCTGGGGAAAGCCGTCGACGGCATGTTTTTGGGCCGGTTTGCGCATGAAATTGACGGCGTGCGCAAGGTTGTTCGCGAAGTCGAGGAAACTCTCGTATGATGATCGAAGCAACATAATCAAGCATTTTACGGCGCAGAAGAAATCTTATAGACGCATCCCCCGGCCGGGCTACATTCTGTGGTATACCAGCACATTTGTTGTGCTCAATGCGTATAGATTACAATGCAACGACTTGACCTGACTTTCTTCAAATCTTTCCCATCCCGTCCGCCGGAGAAATGTGGCTTCGATCTATGCAAGCCATGCTGCAGTACTAGATGCGAAATGACCTCACCAAACTTACCCTGCAGTTTACAGCGTCGCGCACTACGGAGTGCAGATTGATGGCAGGCGCTCTACTCATCTTCTACATCGGGTTGACCGTGCAGGGTACTTTCGCATAATTGGTCAAAATGCCATGGTAGTGCATTCAAACTTAATGGCTCACAATTAACTTCAGCGACTGAGCCAGAATCAACTCTATTTTTATTCTATCCAGATCTTTTGGCAACTCACTTCTCCTCCCGCAACTCTTGTTTTACTCGAGTGACGGTGCCAACGCCACCATAGACGACACCCGTGTACATCATGGCAACAGAGGCCCCGGCGTCTAAAACAGCGCGAGCCTGCTTTCCGTTGGTAATACCTCCCGAAGCGAAGATAGCCTTGCGCGGCCCGCTTGGCGTTTCCACAGAAGGAACGTTTTCCGAGTCTGGCTCGGCTTGCGCAGCAGTGGCTGCTAACGCCTTGGCATTTCCGGCCGTTTCCGACTCTGCATCTAGCATGGAGCGGTACCGAGCTACAAGGGCCACCGTGCGGTCGAACAATTGTGGACCGGAATATCCACCAGTCTCTTTCAGCGTTGCCTGTTCCTTAGACGGAAGAGTGTAACCTTGGGGTAGAGGGTCGGGGCGGCGGTTCGTTGTGTTTCCGACAATTACACCGTCGACGCCGGAGCCTCGGACTGCGTCGCAGATACCAGAGACCTGCTCGTCTGAATCCTCGTCGGGGCTGACCTTGACCATGACATAGGGCTTAGTCTTACGGTCCACACTCTTGGCGGATCCGACAACAGCCTTGAGTATCGCCGTAAGGGGAGCGGTGGCCTGGAGGTCACGCAGACCAGGAGTGTTAGGGCTCGACACATTTACAACAAGGATATCGGCATATTTGGCCACGCGGTCCACACAGTACACGTAGTCGCGCTTGATGGCTTCGATATCGTTATCAGGTGTGGCCTTGTTTTTGGCCACTTGCACGGCAAGAAGCTTGCCCGGTTGAAGACTACCCGGGGGCACACCAGCTTCACCGTTAAGCACACGCTGTTCAGCCGCTTCGTAGGTTCCGAATCCGTTCTCGTAGGCGTAATCGCGAACTCGTTGCTCGAGAATAGCAGCCATGTGATCGGCACCCTTGGAGTTGAGGCCGTACCGGTTGATCATGGCTTTTTGCGAGGGAAGGCGGAAGACACGAGGGCGCGGGTTACCGTCCTGCGGTAGAGGAGTGGTACCACCAACTTCGACAATAGCAGGACCGATCGCGAACAGCGGGTCGGGGATCTCAGCATGCTTGTCGAGCCCACCCGAGATACCAATGGGGTTCGCCAGTGTGTATCCGAAAACCTATCCATCATTAGCATACGCACAAGCACCCTGCCTCGAACCGAAGGAGATAAGAATCACCTACCTCAGTCGCCAACGCCCCATCTCCATCGGGATCCCCCCGTTCCCTTGGATGCAAACCATACTGATACAGCGTCTTCAGCGCATCAACGCCAATATGGTGCGCATCCTCCGCATCAGGGAAAAGCTGCCTAACCAGTGGCACAACGCCATACCGATGAACACTCGCCCGCGTATCCGTCCCGTAAACATATCCCACCAAGAGCGTCAGCGCCAACGATGTCCCGACGACAGTCCGTCGCAGACCACGGCCAGCCTTCTTGGGGGCTTCTTTGGCGGTTTCCTTCGCTGTCTCAGACGCTGCCTCAGCGGTTGCTTTCGTGGCCGCTGCGCTGGCGTCGGAGGCATATCGGAGGCTTTGCGCTCTTGGGAATTGTCTGTAGGATGCCGGGAGGGATCGTTGCCCGCCGAGGCGGGATACGCCCAAGAGTGTAACCCTGCGAATGGAGTTCGCAGCCATTGCGCCGGCGCTTCGTTGAAGTCCCTTTACGTATATATGATTCGCGACTCGGGAATGTGGTTTTCAGCGGTGAAATGAAATTGAGTTTATAAACCTAGGATGTATTCTTAGCAAAAGTCTCCCCTCTCGGTGGTCAAATGACAGTATTCCTTCTACCCAAGCCTGATTGAAGCCCACCGAAGTGAAGTGAGAAGTTCTGTCTCCAAGGACGACTCACCAGCACAATGGTATCAATTGACGTCAGTCCGGCTTGCTCGCCCTCTAAATTTCAGCGCAAGTGCAAATGGCCAAATCCAATCAAGGACTCGGACTACCAAACTCTCAGAGATGCTGTAACCGAGGGTGTTCAAATTCCGCCAAACCTCCGGACTCGGGATCGGACACTGGTCACCGCCTTAGATCAATTGTGGAGAGAGGGAGGGCGGTCGGTATAGAACGGGCAAAATACATATGAGAAGCAGTACAGGGCTGAAGGTAAGAGGCCTGTCGAGTGTATGAAGTTTGCTTTGCTATGTCCAATGTATGAGCATGAACATGAGGCCGGCTTGTAAATGGTAGTAGTCTGGCATCCAGGGACATATAAGAAAGAGATTTCGCTGAACTCCAATCCCCCAGGATACGATAGATGCCACTGAAACAAACAGAACGCCTCTTCTTGCCGCCTGACGCCAATTGTCAGATGAGTCAAGAGTCAGAAACCAAGTCAGGACCGAGTGTGCAGATGTATGAGAGTAGGTTGGTACATAAAGACCAGTGAGGGAGCTCTAAATGTTCGCTAGTCGTAATAGGTCAAACATGAAAGAAAAAAAGGAAGAGGTTGAGATAGTGAGATTACTCATCACTCATTCTATCAGCCTCGTCGTCGTCGTCTACCTGAGGTTGCGAGTCCGCGTTTGCTTCGTCAAGTTCCTCATGCTCAGGCTCTTCAGCTGGCTCAGGTGGAGGAGGCATCGTCCTAGCGAACTTGGGGTCGATAGCGGCCCGGTACGTAGAGCGTTTGTAGACCTCAGCCTCCTCCGGATCACGCGCGACGACTTGCATTTGGTGGACCTGGTCTTCCTTAGACTTGGGTTGCGAAGGCGCGAGACCAGCTTGGGCGATAGTTCGTGACCGCTCGGGCTTCAGGCGCGTCTTTGAGATGATAGGGTAGTAATAGGCAGCTTTCTGGGCCTGTGGAGCGCCGCTACCCTTACTTTCCGCAGGGTCGTAGAGCGTCAACGCAATGTCCGTCTGTTTCTGAGTACTTCCCAGAGTCTGCGCATTGGTGGCGTAAGTACGCTGGCGGTCGAAGCGATGGAACTTCATGTTTTCGGCGCCCTGGTTGGTGTATAGGCTTTCATCGTCACGGTCGGGGTTCGATAGTTGTAAGCTCGCGCGAACGTGTCTCACGGACTCCTTGTCCTTCTTTTCCGGTAGGAATAGATCGTAGTCGTATGGAACAGGGCCAGGGTCGGGATACAGGCTGGGATTAGACTTGTGCAAGGCTTTCTTCGTGTTGTATTCCTGCATGATACGCTCCTCTGGTTCGAATGGAAGCAGAACCGCAACATCCATGCGCTCGTCTCGTTTGCCCCCGGAGCTTTGTACAGGCGCCTTGTCGAACTTGAATTGCACGAACCCTCCAGGGTCAGGAAACCCCTGTAGGTCTGGAACAAGCGGATAGAAGCCAACGGGCTTTAGCTTTGGGTTATCCGGGTGTACAGGGTGAGCCCAAGCGTCCACCTCAAGCTTCGTCGGAGCGTGTCCTTGAAGTTGACTTGACGTATCTTCGCCCACATGTTTGCTGTCCGGGTAGGCAATGTCAAAGCCCTTCATGATGTATTTCTTGATATAAATGGGGTCATCTTGGGATTTCTTATCCAGGCGTTTAGGGCGCATAGGCGTGTTAACCTTGGGGCCATCGGGGGCGCGAATGCCGGCGGAGATATACTGTGTGCGACGCAGGAAACTGACATTCGCGTTTTTGGGCGCTGGGTTTCTTAATTGATCAAGCGTCAGAAGAAGCGGCAGGTCAGCGGGGTCAATCGGGTCCGGGTTTTCCGGTGCCATAATTGCTAGTATCAATATCGCATTAGCACCAAGTTCCGCGGGACAGTTCGCCCAGGTACACGTACCGCTCTCATCACCTAGGTGCAACCCTGGGATACCAACTAGGTCAATTGGCATACCACCTTCGGCATCGACATCGATATTCAGCTCTTCGCGTCGTCCTAGGTTAGAAGCAAAACCGGGGGTAAGGAACCTCTCGAGACCCTCGTGTGGGATGTCGAGAAACTTCGGGGGCATATCAGGAGGAGGGAGGTCATTCCGGTATCGCAACGAAGCTATATATTCCTGATGAAAGCCCCCGGAGGAGCTGCTATCTTTCGACTTTGACATATCGATTTCGCCTTCTTCGGGGCTGCTAGCTGGAGCGGTCGGTTGTGTCTGGGAACAAGGCGGAGTGCAAACTGTCACTCCGGCGTTAGCATCGCGATGTACTCGATACCAGTGCTAGCTTCCAAACAGACATACCCTGAGCAGGCAGGTCAATTGGAAGGATTTCTGAGTCCCTTCTAACACGCTCTTGCGCGTCTGCAGCAGCGGGTTCGACCGGTCCGAGTGCTGTATTGAGGAGATGCACAAGTTATTGGCTGCTCTTGTTAACAATGGGGCCAAATGGAGCGCAAACTTACTGGGGGTGAGAGTAGCCATTCTGCACTCCTTGACCGCCTGGAGTTAATGGTTAGTGCAAAGACCTCGGATGCTCAGTTGCAGCTAGCTTGGGAGCTTACGTAATCTCAGAGCTGGAAGCACATCTCATGCACATCTTGTGCAACCCACCTACTATTGTTCCTGAAAGCAACCCTAGATTAGTAACAACGAACTGGTAATATCCAAAATCTATTATGCTAGTAGAATCATAAAGAGGCATTTCTAGTATTGAGTACCCTTCTCAGGTGCACCAATAACAATACAATCAGTCTAAGATCAATAAGCCCACATGCACTTGTATGCGAGCAGACGGTGGCCGAGACGATCATACTCCAGCTGGCTAATCCAGCTATCGTTCGTCCCACTGAGCTTTCCAAAGATGCTGGCGCCCTTCCACGCGACGACTTGGGGATCAAGGTCTCTTGGAGGTGTACCGATCATGATCTCCTTGGCGAAACCCGGCTGAAGTAGCTGAAGCCGTTCTTCTAAGAACAAATGAAAGTTGCTAACCAAGCTTCCACCACCGACAACCATAATTCCTCCCAGGAAGTCTCGCATCTTGCGTTCATCGGACCGAGCAGCATGCATGATCGAGGTGAGGATTGCCCTGTCCAAGGGGAACGACGGCAGAATATCATCCCGCTCTTCAATCATGGGCGCGCGGGGATAAGATGTGGTCTGAGTCTGTCCGCCGGGTGCAGGGGTAGCGGCGCCTCCAGCCTGCGGGGTGCCTTCGGGTCCAGGGGAGCCAGCAACAGATGAGCGAGGGGTGGCCTCATGTTCCTGTACGCGGCTCAAAGCATTCACCTGTTGCGAGCGGCTGGGAGTTGCTTGCACTTCCGGCACACTCGCCTGAGGTTCACCGTTGAGCTGGCTACCAGAACTCGCGGGAGCTAGTGCTTTTAGAATCTCCGACTGGGCGGCAGAGGTTGGGTCACTCGGTTGGTTATCGTAGATGTCCACAGACCGACCGATTAACTTTCTTCGTCCATGCAACTTCTTTGAGTTGTCAAACAAGGACGGCTGAAAAACACCCATTGGAGCGAGATGCACCTCATCGTATGCTTTGAACGTGTACTTGCGAGTGTCTTGGCCGGCAATTCGGAGATGGAAATCGAAAACTTGGACGGAGACACTAGCTTCGTTCATTGTGCATACGTTCTTTTTCAACTCCTCTGCTAGCAAGAAGTCATATCTGCGCCAGAGGTTGATCTCTTCATAGGGGAAGTGGTCGTAAAGCATCATCTTAATGAATAGCTCCGTCACGTCTGCTCCACCGTATTTTAGGTTCACTCGCGAGCTGTCGACGCACATTCCTTCTTCCACGCAGCAAATTGATGTCTTTTGCGCGCCAATGTCGACGACACAGGCCGAGGTAAACCCTGCCCCAAAGGTAGCTGCTAAGCTCTCTTGAATGAAGCACACCCGAGCAAATGAGAACTCTCTCATGAGCATCTCGAGGATCTGTGTGACATATGCTTTGTCGAATAGATCCGGAATGACAAATACGCAGGAGTATTGCGGCCAATCTTTCTTGCTTGTGAGGCCCAGTTGGGTCTTTATCGCATCTTCGAGGATAATCGAGATGTCTAGGAACAATAATCTCTTGTTGTCATAATCTTGCTCGTTACACCAGCCGTACTTCATTGGCCAGTAAAGTTTGTAACGGGGCTTCGACTCGTCCGGTATCCGTAGAGCCGGTTGTCCCACGATGTACTCGGGCGCAGGATCCGGAATTTCGGTCCATTCGACTCGCATTGGATCGTTGTGTTCTGAGATGGTTTCCGGCACTGTTCGGCGATTATAGTTGACTACCATTTCTTTAGAGTTTGGCAAGGTGCGACGTTTGTTCTGCCGCATGTGCGTCTTGAGCTCGGCCATCATGGTCGTATATTGCGATGAAAACTGTAGATTGTTAGACAATGAATTCCATGGTATAAAGTCGAACTCCAAAGGCATACCTCTGAGCCGAACTTCTTCTCTGGCTCCAGCTCCGAGCCGTCATCCAGCTTCAATCTCTTTGGGCGAGGCTCCTCGTGGTCTTCGGACTCATTAGTAGTGGACTTTCGTGCTATCACCATAGGCAGGGTTTTTGGCAACGCATCACTAGATAAGCCAATGCGCAGGTTCTGACTCCCGACGTGAATAATGACGACTCTCGATCCTATCGCCTCAGTGGCCTCTTCGGCGTCATCCATATTTGTATCACCGTCCATCTCCGCCTCGGGCTCTGGCATTACTAGCTCATTCGTTTTTTCCATGGCCATGGCGCGATCGCGGTCTTTGGCTTTCCTAGCCATACGGTTTCGATTTTCTTCATTCTGCAATCTGAATGCCAGGTACTGGTCGTCGCGCTTAAGGTAGTCACTGTATCATCAGAGCTCTTGGTCAGCGGGGAACCTAATGAAGCATCCATTACCAGGAAAAACGAGCAGGGTGCGAACGTGTAGTAGTTTTTCTGGTTGATTGCGGGGATCACAGGCCAGCTGGAGAGGTCCATGTTGTTATCGGTCCTTTCGAGACCTAGTAAGAGGCAAGTTAGGGCATGGAATTATAGCGCAGCGACAAGCAAATTCATTCAGACGACTAACCTTCATCGCGCAATAGCGCCTTCCCCGACTTCTTTCCCACCATTGTGTATGGCTTATGGTTTGCAGAGGATTGGCCTTCTCTGAGTCGCTTCGCGCCGGAGATCGGACCAGCTTAAGTTGGATTCTAGACAGCCACGGGGTCTGTCGCGCTTTACCGGGCAAGGCAGGATCAATTAGTCTAGATGGCGGGGTACAGCGAGATTGGAGGCGGATGGTGAGAAGGGGGAGGGTTCCAGATGAGGAGGTGCAGAAGAGAAAGAGAGTGTGCTTCCTGTCATCCAGACAAACTGCGGAACTGACTGTTCTCCATACTCTCCGGCAAAGGCGATTCACTCCAAGGGGTTTAGCGTGAGGACAGTATACAGGGTGCACTATACACCACCATTCCACCACCATTATACCAACAAACACACAATCATAAATATAAAGCATTAGACAGTAGACCTAGTATGCCAGTACCAACTCAGAATTTGTTCCGCAATGCCACATAAGCACCCACCCCAGGTCCTCAGGGTCCTGGTCTTCAGGTAGAGCTTTGACCAACTGATCAGCCGCCCCTGCGATTTAGTCAGCTTCCTCGAAGTTCTGGGGTTTGGGTTACTTTCATCGATCATCTTCCTCTGACACAAAGCACGCCTTCTCTCTCTTGGATCGACTACGTATACGGCGCAATTATCTTCCATCCTCACCTTATCCCCTCCCCTGTCTGTCCCCGCGGTCAAATCTGTTTCCACGATCGGTCTCCGCTGAAAGCTGTCGCCGAGCATCGTCGCATCCACTACCAACAAACACAGCCATGGGAGGGTCACTATCGCGGCTGTTTTCCTTGTTCTGGTCGAAGAAGGAAATACGGATTCTTATTCTCGGACTTGTACGTCAACAACCCTGGTTACGAACCACAGAATTTGGGGCCCGGAACTGAGACCTACCTCGCACAGGACAATGCCGGAAAGACCACTCTTCTCTATAGATTGAAGGTATGATTACATCAACCATGGCTACGTTGTCTTTAACTTCCAAGCTTTTGCTGATTCTTTAACCTGATAGATAGGCGAAGTCGTGACCACGATACCTACCATTGGATTCAACGTCGAATCAGTGACGTATCGAAACCTCAACTTCAACGTCTGGGTATGTACCTCGCGGCGCCCTGAAGCGACGAATGTATCCGCTCATATAATATGTGTATAGGATCTCGGAGGCCAAACATCTATCCGTCCGTACTGGCGATGTTACTACGCCAACACGGCTGCGGTCGTTTTCGTGATTGATTCCACAGACGTTGAACGACTCAGTACGGCGGCGGACGAGCTTTCCGCTATGCTAAACGAAGAAGAACTACGAGAGGCTGCCCTCCTAGTTTTCGCCAACAAACAAGATCAGCCTGGTGCCAAGGGTGCGGGAGAGATCTCAGAAGCGCTTAAGCTCGGTGAGCTGCGGGATAGGAACTGGAGTATCGTGGCTTGCTCGGCCATTGATGGCAAAGGTCTGAACGAGGGCATGGACTGGTTGGTGGTATGTTGCTTTTCGCCCGTCCACGATTTGGCATTTACTGATATACGCAGCAAACTCTTCAATCTGAAAACGCATGAGCGCTGGCGTCTTTTGTCGTACGATAGAATCGTTTAATATTCCCCTCCTCGGCATTTCAAGCTCCGGGGTACATGTCGTTATACAGTATACCTTTTTGACGTGGAAGTTTTGAGATCAGCATAATATCCTAATTGATTCAAGTGATGGTTGGCTTGGCTTTGTTTGGCTTGTGTATGTTGGGCATGGCATGGAGTGGATGAACTGGTTATGGAGCCTTAGAAAGCGTGAATGAATACTCACTTACTCAGATGTATAAGTCAACTCCACTGCGTTGTCCCAAACGTTCTGATGAATGAACATAACCTATTGGAGACTTAGGACTTACTAATGCAAGTTTTGTCTCCAACGTTGTATTCTCCTTATCATGGAGATGAGCCCGTATCGAACCCTATCAGCCAGAGTATATCATGAACGAGGGATTTCTCCGAATCTTCTTGATGCCGTAAGATTACCCTAATGCCTTTCTATATAGACCAGCGATCCCATTGTTTTCCCGTCAAAACATCGATCGACATCATTTTATCCCGTTGCCGACCCTCTAGATACATAACCTTACCGGTACCTCCCCCCAATCAATCCATCTACCCCGCACCACCATCTAAGAACCCCAACATTGAACAGCGAGGTCATCATTAACGCGTCAGGACTCCAAGCCAGGCCACATAAAGACACAATGCCAATTTCTCAGCATCAAACCGCCGCGGTCCTTCCCTCGTCCGGCGCAACCCTTACCAGCCGCCTCGAAATCAGACATGATCGGCTAATTCCATCCCCCGCCGCTGGCGAGCTGCTCGTGAAGCTTGAGTTCTCGGGCGTCTGTCACTCGGATGTGCACAGTGTGCGAGGGGAGACGCCGATGCTGACGGATGTTGCGGGGCATGAGGGAGTCGGAAGGGTTGTTCAGGGTATGCACATAAGCTTACTACCTACAATCTATAGCTGTGGAAGACATTGCTGATTTATTGTGATCAGTTGGCGAAGGCGTGGATGAGGGTGCTTGGATGGGGACTAGGGTTGGGATTAGGTATCTTTTACTGCTAAGCATTCATCATTGTCGAGAGGAGATAGCAATGCGGGTGCTGATCTATATAGATGGCTGTACAGCTCATGTCTCGAGTGTGAGATCTGTGAGAGGAATAACACGGCCTGTCCCAATCAGAAGAATGCTGGTGCGGTACGTTGGACTCTGATATCTGATACAGAGTGGATATACTCAAGCTGACTTGATGTTTGCAGAATGTACCAGGGACATTTCAGCGTGCGTCTCCCTTTTCCAACTTGTAGATGCGACTGGACATTTCCTGATACTCGATAGAGTACATCGTCAGTCCCGCTGTGCATGTCACGAAAATCCCCTTGCAGCTCCCTCCTGACGAAGCTGCGCCGTTACTATGTGGTATGTCACCTATAGCGCACAGTGCAGTGAGATGAAGGTTCTCATCAAAGAACATTATAGCCGGGATCGCCATGTATTCGTCAATCATGAAGACTAAAACTCGTCCTGGGGATTGGATTGTTCTTCCTGGTGCTGGTGGAGGCTTGGGACACATGTGCGCCCAACTCCCATCTCCCTCAATGGTGATGATGCCTCAGAGGATAGTCATTCACTAATCCAATTTGAGTACTAGGGGAGTCCAGATCGCAGTCAAGAAAAGGCTCAAGGTCATAGCCATCGACAGGTTAGCGCAGACTGATCACATACAGGCCGTACCCCACAACTAGCTAACCCTAACGCAACAGCGGCGAGAAGAAGAAACAGCTCTGCCTCTCGCTCGGCGCCACAGCCTTTCTCGACTACAAGGTCGACGACGTGGAAGACACTGTGAAGCAACTAACCTTGGGTCTCGGCGCTCACGCCGTCATCTGCACTGCCAATGGCGAGGCTGCCTACGAGCAGAGTATGCGGCTGCTTCGGCGGCTGGGAGTCCTTGTATGCGTAGGGATACCAAATGTGTCGTTTCGTTTGCCAGCGACGCCGTTTGATATGATTGTGAAAGGTCTGTTATCACTGCTTATTCACTTTTGGTTATGCTTTGATGGGAGTAGGATCGCGAGCTAACGATGTCCAGGGCTGGCGATTGTGGGAAACTCTGCTGGGACGGCAGCGGAGATGGAAGAGCTGATAGAGATGGCTGTGGCTGGAGATGTAAAGGCTCACATCGAGTGCTTTGAGTTTGACCAGATCGATGATGTGATCCAGCGATTGGGAAGGTCTGAAATTGAGGGAAGGGCTGTTATGCGAATTCCTGAGTGATTGAGATCGAAGTTGGCAGTCAAATGATCAAGGTGTATAGACGTTGCATATATCTCAGCATTAGGCAGCTCAGAGTGCCGAGTAAGTATCTGTTCGTTAAGGACCTCAAGAAGCATCCTCTTCACTCGCGATAACAGAGCAAAACCTTGATTCTGACGCAAGAGTGATCTCCCAGGGATCCATGCAACATACAGTGTCCGATAGTCGGGCTTCACAGGTAAAGTCGCGTTTATCAAAGGTCTTTCGCAGGAGACAATAGAAAGCTTGAAGGAGATGTGAGGAAAGTCGTGCTTGAAAAAGCAGAACAATAGACTATATCTGGTAGTCCCGAATGCTTACTCGACCAGCCTACGGGAAGGCTGCCCAGATAAAGAGCATGCACCTTAGAGACTTACCAAACCAACTCGGTTCTTTCAGCAGTGTCAAATGCAGACCATGAATATGGTGGACGTTTGCCAACCAGCTTCAACCACCTCGAGCACAGATGATACAGAGACAAATGGTCGCTGTCTTTTTCGATAATGTCTCCATCCGGGGTTTGTATGTATTTCTTTGACTGGCCCGAGTTCTGCATTAGGCCAACGGAATACATGCGCCATTTGTCCCAGATCGTCACCCCAAGACGTCTCAAAGGGCGTATGTCCTGCAAGTCCAGCGAAGCCTGTGCGAATCCAGGATATCGCGCGACCCGAAGTGCAATGGGGCGAATCATCGCCGAAGCAGAAGTCTCCATCATCCGGTGCCGCGGGGCACGCTGCCAGTTCCGCATAACACGGGAGTTATCACTGGGAATCGGTGGTGAGCTCCACACCGGAAAGCTGTGATGACCTGTTGGAAGGTCCAGTGAGACGAATCGTGGTAGTC
The DNA here is from genome assembly GCA_003719405.1 of Aspergillus incahuasiensis. NCBI lineage: Eukaryota > Fungi > Ascomycota > Eurotiomycetes > Eurotiales > Aspergillaceae > Aspergillus > Aspergillus incahuasiensis. The sequence goes on along the minus strand of RHLP01000279.1, from coordinate 1,714 downwards.
GTGGTGCGCGAAAGTCCCCATTGTATGCCCAGGCAGCACCTGCAGACTCTTCTTCTTCCTCCTGGACAATCTCCTGGAAAGATGGAGGATTCCTTCTTGGGTGTCCGTATAAGGGATGCAGGCCCAAGTCTGCTAGAACAGCTGATACAGTCCATATTTGCTCTGACAATGGACGAGCGGCACGATTCCAGGAGGAATAGCTTTCTTTCAGGTCGTCTATTTCCCATCTTGACCATCCCCATCTGTTTTCTGAAGCTTCCACGACAGCAGAGTAATGCTGCAAATGCCATAAAGCCCAGTATACGCGGAACTCTTCTATCCAAGAAATGGGCTCTGCTGCCCGTTTGGCGGCCATGTGCCCTAAAGAGTCTGTAACTGCAGCGACAAACTCTCGCTGCATGTAATGAAGGCAAATACACGCTAGACGCTGGATCTTTGCCGCGATGCGCAGGACCTCTAACACCTCTGCTGGGGTCATGTGCTCGGGAAGCTCGCGGCCAGAGCTAGGCTTGTGGCATATAACTCGGTACTGCACGACGCTAGGGCAGTCTTGTAAGCTGTGGATGATCGCAATATTTCGGAGCAGCTGTTTGGTTTCTGGCATAGAGGTAATTGGATTTGCAGCTATCATGTCGACCATGATTATGTGAGACCGCGCTCGGAAAACAGAATTGACCCATGGTGAGATAAGTAGAAGACTTTCGATGCCTACAAAGTCAGTCGTATGGGAAATGATCTTATGGATGATCTCAGCAGGGAGGCGACCAAATGGATCCATAGCTCAGTAAGGCAGGAAGCTTGCTACAGGCCGGATTGGAATGAGAACAAAGAAAGAGTAGATTGACTCAGGAACATGGGCAGAAGTTAAGCGCCCACTGTGACTGCTGATTAATCGTATACGAGTTAGTGATCCAATAGCGAAATGGGGAGACGATGCCTAAAACTCTGAGTGAAGAGTTGAAACCTTTCGAACAACTTGTTCTATATCTTTTGTAGGGCAGAAGAGCACAGGAGGATTGACATTCCAGAGACAGAGATGACAGGCCTGTATTTGGTAATTATACTGTACATATATACTCTAAATCATTGATAGTCCCGGTCCATCCTCTGATCGTCTGCAGCTCGTTATCGATAGTTAATGATACGTCGACCTTAATTTGCCATGGCTCCGCCCGAATCCCCTAAATTCGTCGTGATGGCAAATGGCCGGTGTTGACCGTACGGAATGAGCGAGGCCGAAGTGTGGTGGAATGCGGGGCGCTGATTGGTCGAGCCACATATACAGGCGATGCAGTGTCTCCCCAAACGTCTTCCGGCCGTTTATCTTGCTCCTCCTCCTCTCCACGTCCGATTTTCACACATGGCTCGACGCTGCTCTCCTACTTGCCAGCTGTCTCCTGGCTCCCAAGCCCGTGCACCGGTCTGCAGGTCCTTGGGACCGCTGCAGATTGCCTACATCGATGTCGCGGATCCTAAACCACTTGCCTCGTGCACGCTGCATCGGACTGGCTCTGAGACTGAACCTTCCACCCCGAGTTTGCTGCGGGGCCAATGGCAAGAGGATGGATCTAGGATCGCCCGTCTATTTACCTCCGCCGCCATTGATCCATTTCCGTTCCCAGTCGATGTCTTTACCTCGACCCAGGCCCATGTGTGCTCCTGATAGGGCATCAAGTCCTTTACACATCTTCATATCCCTCATTATGTGGTCTGC
>RHLP01000278.1:0-15284 GCA_003719405.1 Aspergillus incahuasiensis | reverse complement strand
CCCACCAGACCTCCCGCCAGTCCCAGACCTCCCTTGCTTCACCCTCTTCGACATCTTCACCATCGACTGCCCTCCCAACGAAGACAAGTCCCAAAAGACAACCCACTACACAAGTGCCAAGGAATCCCCCACCTGCTCCCCCAGCACCGCCGCGTCCTGCGGCAAGCTCTGCACCTCAAACTGCTCCCCCTCCAGCTCGTCCACTTCTGGCTCTTCATCATCAACAACAACAACAACATCCTGCACCTCCGAATCAACCGTAACCGACTACTGGGTCTCCTGCGCCGAGTCCTCTTGCACCACCACCTCATCCACAACCGTCACCGGCTGCTCCGTCACACCCACAACCACAACAACCGGCGTCTACTGCGCCGCCACCCCGGCAGCCGTCTGGTCAACCGACGACCAAGGCGAGAACGGCGCAGAGTACTACACCGCCACGACGACCACGATCCCTGAGGAGCTCGTCGCTTCGGGGACAACGTATCTCGTTGGCGCAGGGGGCGCGGTGACTCTCGGCGACGGGGAGGTCGTGACCGTGCCCACGGAGACGGTGGGGGCCGCAACGACGGTCTTGACGCTCGACGACGGGGTGACGGTCACCGTTGACCCGGCAGTCCAGACAACCGTCACCGTTGTATCAGTCGACACGGACGCGGAGACATCCACAGCAAAGTCTACCACAACGACGAACCCGTTCTCTGTCTCGACGACCAAGAAGACAACCTTGACTACCACTACCACGACGACGACCAAGTCAACCACCACGGAGACAACAACCAAAACAACGAGTACAAGCACGACTTCACAGACCACCACAAGCACAAGCACCGCCTCCACCACGACAACCTCCAGCGTCAGCTCGGCCTGCGTCGGCGGGTCCTTTCCCAAATGCATCACGCAGCTCGAGGGGCGGTGCAGCGGGGAGTGTGCGACATGGCCGTTCACGGTGCGCAACGAGTGTATATCTAGCTGTATCAACACGGCGTTTGGGACTTGCTATGATAATTGCTAGCCAGTGTGGATCAGGATTGTGCACTATATTTCTGGCAGGAGCTCTTGTGTTTTCTAGGATCTCATACTATACTAGGGTTATTATTATTTAATGATACTGACAGGTAGTTGAGAATAGGTGAGCTAGAGAATCACCAATCATGGGGAAAGTATCTTGATCACGTACGTCAACCCGGGGACTATATCATAGTGTCTGAATCATGATTTCTGGGATATCTTGTCGCGGGCGAGATCCATGTCAACAGGTTTTGGAGCATTTTCAGAGTATGTTCTTGCTGCGAGCGGCCATGGCCATGCCTTCTCTTCACGGGGGTTATCTAGTTATCCTTACGGAGTACATATAGACAGCTAATGCCGGTCATAAAGTACTTAGACTCCCGCATCACTTATCAAGGCTCTAAATACAGAGAACGACGTGCGACGCAAGGCCTTGTCCTTCTGACCATCGACGTCAACCTCGGCAAGAATTAGGAATGACTGGGATTGTGTAGGTCGATCGGATCCACTACCGGTATAAAATCATCCTGATCTGTCTTCACCGGCACTGTGGAATACAGAGCAACGATCTGCCGCCTGGAGGAAGAAGTGGCGCTGCGCTGGGTGTCGATCTGAATCGTGTCTGCAAGAATCGGAGGAATCATATCTCCACATGTTTGTATGCAAGGTTCTTGTTCATGGTTCGCTAGTGATCTGCAGGATGGCGATCTTTCCTGCAATGCGGCAACAGCAATAGACAGTCTGTGGAGTCCTCTCCATCACGCTTAGAAAGTCGAAACCTGAGCAATCAACATGACCTTCGCGGGTCCAGATCTACGAATTATTGGTCCCTACTCCGTAGTGATGACCCTGCACTGCAGCATATGGCTTTCCAAGTACTTGGTACGCCACCAGATCATCCGGAGAAGCTCGGGAAGACCCTTGGAGCAACCTCCCATGCATGGCCCACATCACATTGCCATTGACCGGCGCGAGGTTCTCCAAATGAGATCGCACTCGCTAGCATACCCTAGCTAGGACATCACAGAGTGTAGATCCCATCTCGTCTAATTACATCACATCCATCAATAAGCAGGGTAGGCCATGACAAACCTATTTAAACCCCATCGTCTCCCGCCCAGATGATCTCTCCTCCATGCTCAGTTCCAACTGCATCATCCATCCTACGCCCGATCTCAGGGTACCGTCCACATTTACATTCACCTTCCTTCAATTTCTCCTCTCCATCCCGCACCCACAATGCCAACCAAGCTCACTCTCACCCTGGGCCTCGCCCTCAGCGCCCTCCAACTCCTACCAGGAGCAACCGCAACGCCCCACCTCAGCAAGCGCGAAAGCGGGCTCCGCTGCGACTCCTACGAGTCCTGCATCTCCTGGTACACCACAGGCAGCGCGCAATGCTCCTCAGGCTACGAAGCAACCGCGTACGAAGCCCCCGGCGACCCGCTAGGCACCTACTGCGAGCGAACGTGCAGCGACTCCGAAAAGAGCCAGTGCGCCGGCGACAACTGCTCCTTCTACCGCAGCGAGTGCGCCATCTACCGCGGCAGCAGCATCTGCGGCAAAGCGCTGACCTGGTGCGGGACCCCCGTCGCCATGCCCAAGGCGGACTGCACGCGCACCAACATGGGCCAGCCGGTGAAATACAACGACGAGACGGGCATGTGCGCCGTCGACGAGAACCCGGCCAAGGACGTGAAGCTGCTGCGCCATAACCTAGGCGAGAGCAGCCTGAGCCTGCGGCTGTTTCTGAAGTGCGCGGAGGTGACCACGGCCGGGGCGCGCTCGGTGGACGGCGCGGTCTTCAAGGCTGCGGGGATCGACTATTCGAGTTGTCCTATGATTCCGGACGACAGTATCTATGAGAACCCGGATTCGTATGAGCTGGCGTGGAAGTGCAACGATGTCAATCGCGGCAAGTTTGATGCGATTGAGAAGGCCGGGAGGGCGGCTTGTGAGGCTGCGGAGTATAGTGGCAGCAAGAAGCCTGTTTTCACGGTGAACCGGGGGTGAAATGCTGCGATGATGCTGCGAAGATGCTGCGAAGATGCTACGAAGATCGGTTGATCTAACTTGTCGGCTTGTGTAATACATGATCCTATTCTTATAGTCGGCGGAGTGCATGAATGAAGATTTTACTAGTAATAAAAGAATCTCTAACTGTGCTCAGCTCAGACTCCTAAAGTGATCTGGTTGCTTTCCCTGTAGGCCTACTTCGTCCACTGCGCTGTTGCAGGGGCCTGCCTTTGCATAGGTATGCACTGGTTCTGGTAGCTTGACATGAATATATATAATACGACACTCTTCAGACTGACCCCACAATCGCAATCACTTGATACATCTTTATGCTTCTACATTTTTGCGATTTGCGCAACTAGAATATAGCCGCGCCCTATGCAGCCTTCTTCTTAACAAGCACGCCCTGAATCCTAGGTAAACAACTCAGCCGATCCTCAGGCTCTTCGATCTCCCCGGGATTCTCCCACTCCCCACTCCCCAGGATATCCGCCAGCACATTGCGGTTCAAGCGACATCCAACGAAGGTGCGCCAAGCAGGGTTCCAGAACGCTTGTAAATCAGTTGTCAGCCGGCCGGTACTTTGCAGGGCATCTTCAGAGTCGACTCTCTAGAGAACTCTAAGAAAAGACACACCTTGCGCCCCTCTGGTAACCCAATCCCGACTACACCCATGCTCCCAGAAGATAAACTTCCCCCCGGGCTTCAGCAGCTTCCACACCTCCCTCATAACGCTGTTCGGGTCGCGGACTGCACAGAGGACCTGAACGGACAGGACCGTATCCAGAGTCCTCTCGTCGATCCCCTCGCGGCGAAGGACATCGCTGTCTTCAATGCCGCAGGCCAGAAGCTTATACTTATCCGCCAGACCGTGCTCCTTGAGCTTAGCCGTGATATGGTCCTGGAAGTGTCCGTTTGGCTCAACGCCGTAGATGTATTGTACCGCGGAGGTGTCGAACCGGTGGATCTGGTTGCCCGGCCCCGGGCCCAGATCGAGGATTACGCCGGATGCGGCGCGCACGAGGGAGGGGACGATTGTTGTGTCTTCGTAGGCGATGAAGCCGCTTGCTGGTTGGTTGTGGTTAGTTCGTGTATTAGGGAGCCAAGGGTGGGGAGGGGAGACATGGTAGGGATTCGTATACAGGTAGTACTAAGCAGCTTGGCCGAGGCGACCTGGCGAATTTGTTGCGGGTGCAATAGGGCGGCTAGGCCTTCGCGGCGGATTGCCTCGACGAGGGCTTCCCAGTGTACTGGTGGTATTAGACGAGGGGGATGGTATAGAGGCCTTGTGGAAAATGGACATACGTACAGCATATCGAGGGCCAGATCAAAGCCCATGGACGCAGGAGAGAAGAAAGGCGGGATGGCTTTGGGGGCGGGGACGGGGGCATTGCTATCTGGATATTTAGAGTGGGATTTGTGGCGGAGAAAACAGAAGTTGGAGGATGTCGGATTTGATATCAATTTATACTGCGTCTGATCTAGCCGACTGTCACGGGGTAGAGCAGGTACCAATCGGTCTAGGCGAGTCTCATCAAGGATAAGCGCCGTCATATCTGGGCTAGGGCTTATGGCGTAATCATGTGTGCCAGAAGAGATCATTGGTTGGGGATACCTAGAAAGACCCTAGCCTTTTCAAACTTGATCTCGTGTTAATTTAGGCTGGAGGGAGGACGCAGGAGCATACCTGAATTGTTCTGAGCTGACTGATAGGGAGGTGGCGATGTTTTCTCTATATAGCCAAAGTGACAGCCTAAAATTTCAACTAGCCACGGTACTTAAGGTCGATTCAAAGTCAAGAAGACCAAGCTATAGGCCCCAGCACCCAATGCTGATCCATCCCTAAACAACTCGCAATACACGCAGTACCAGCCTTGCTACCCATCTGGCCGCCGACTATCACACAAGTCTCTTCCAACCAATCTGCTTATGTCTCCATCCCAGCCATCGACCAGACAGTACCATATCTACCCACAAAGAGCCCCATAAGGACATTGCCGATCGGTGTGTACCCCTGACCCGGAACAACATACTCGCTAGCCACAGCACCGGTGCCTGCGAACAGGACAACCGCATGAGGGTGACGGAGGCATAGTCCAACAAGGCGACGGCGACGTCACTGAGCTGGCAGGAGTTTCCCCTTCAGAAGTGTTGCTGATGAGAGGCGTGCCGCCTGGTATGACACCCAGGAGCGCTTGCATGTACGCCTCGCTGGGCAGGTTGTCGTAGGGGTTGGGTAGGTCATCGTCATTGATTTCCAGCAGCCCTGCACCGCGGCTCGAGGCGAGGGCGGCCACAGCCGCGATCTGATCCTGTGGGACCCTGTAGATGATATGCCATATCTTTCGCGGATCACTCGACGTCCAGTCATTAGGCACGTACGCGCCGGTATAAGTCTCATAGCTGCCCTCGAATGTCATCAGCGTATCCATGGCGTTCTCAAAGCATTGCGCGATTGGCGAGCCCGGGTTCAGGACAGTGAATGCGCCGGGGTGGTTGGTCTTCGTGTGACTGCTGAAAGATGCATACAGATCCGCGTAGATATTGTCGGGCCCGCATTGTGGCCAACCTTCATCAAAGAAGACCCCCCCGAGGCTAGGGCCGTAGAGCTCGTACCACTTATCGACATCCTGCTTGATCTGCGCCGCCCAGTCTGCAGGCTCGCTTGAGCCGAGGCGCGTGGTGAAGTGCTGTTCGCTTAGGCCTAGGTAGCCGGTTCGGACATAGCCTAGGATTGTTTTGCCTCGGCTCGCAGCTTGGTTAATCATTGATCTCCAGGAATCATCGACCACATCGCCCGGGCCGTTCAGGACATTGGCCGCCAAGACGCCGACCTTGTTGCTGTCGTATGCGAGGAGGCGTTCCCATGCGGCTGGGTCTCCGAGGGGGCTTATGTACGACGCAATGGCGAGCTGTTGGCCGGCGTCCGCAACGAGGATAGTGTCAGGTGGTGCAGTGTCTGGTGCATTGGGAGCATCGGGAGCATTGGGGCCGGTTGGGAGCACTCGGTAAGGGGTCTCTCGGGAACTGGCAGGCGGCTCGGCTGATGTGCAGCAGAGCAGCAGGAAGAATGCGGCGAGAAACATAGGAACAATCATATTGATAGGCTGGACTGAGTGAACTTGGGATGGATTTCAACGGACAATTGAAGGGTTAGGGATTTATATGTTATTCCAACCCCTTGCATCCCGAACACGGCCGGTCCAGTGCTCCTGACCCCAACAGCTCAGCGTGTGGATGGGGAGACCATCACGAGCGCGCGAGCTACACATGGAGGCGCCGAGTCGTGATACCGTAGGATATTGTTGCAGGCTGGATATCCACATTGCTTGAAGCATAATACGCCACGAATTGGGCTGGTAACGGTAATGCCCTGAGAGGTTGCATTCATTCTTGGTTACTTTGATGGTTATGGGCATCGTAAAGTGAACTTTAACATCAGCACGAGTCTAGTGAGGCCAAGATGGAACTCGACTTGGCTTCGGTAGGAATGTGGTCCCGGTAGCCTGGAGCCACGCGTGACGGCGGACCCTAAGATAGCGCCCAACCACGGCGCCGGAAACGCCCCGGAATCGGGATTGCCGCCCGGACCGTGCCCTTGGGGTGGCCCCCGGCCCATCATAAACACATGCATCCACGCGGTTTCACTGAATTTGCGATGAAACTAAGATCGCCAACTGTGACGTTTAGCATTTGCACTCATGATCTACATATCCCAAGGGATGGGTAAGGTTACATTAATCAGTGGACGCTTTGACTACCTGTCCCAAGTGCAGTGAGTAAACTCTCTTGCCCGTATAGCTAAACTCTCCTGTATTGTTGGTATGATGTACATATCAGCCTCAGGTTACGCGATAACTACCTTGGTAAGAAGGGGTGGGCTTTCCGGGAGGCTTAATTATCCTTGATTGGCTCGTTCGGCTTCATCCTCATTTCTCAATAGCACATGCCACATGGATCATCAATGTTACTCTGACGCTGCCTCTAACTCTAACCAACAATAACAGCACGTGCTTAACCTTACCTGAAAGTAACAGAAATTTTTCTAGACCCCATGAACAACCCCCTAGAACCTTACATCTAGGTAGTAAAACAGTTATCCATATCTACATGACCTGAACCTGTTGCTCTCGTAAACGTGTGATGTTAAGTAAAGTCTATTTATCAAATCACAAGGCATAGCAGTATAGCTGTTGCCATCACCCTTAACCTTCTTGCAGGGGGAGCAGCTGACGGTGGAGATGCCTAAAGCACAAGCGTTCTGTGCAGAAAGCTGGCAATTTGCTGGACAGCATGTTGTACTGTTTCAGCATTATCGTAAAAGTCGAAGTGGGTTGCCTCTGTCCAAATGCATTCTTTCGGTCCAGCTAACAGATCAAAGACTTTCGAAGCTTGAGCAGGGAATGCTGCCTTTTGAGAATGAATCATCAATGTCGGAGCAGTAACCTGCGAAGCCTTCGCAACAGGGTCAAAACCGAGCCATGACTCCCACGACATGACGGCAAAAGCATTCCGCCACGCGCGGACACCACCGCCTCGCGACTGGTCCATGTAGTAGGAGTCTTTAGGAGTCTTGCTAGCCGCGGGCTCAGTGTCCGAGTATGCTTTGATGGTCTCAATCTCGCCGGTCTCCTTGTAAAGCTCACGAGCTTGACGACCTGAAGCCTTCCGACTGTCCACCCCATCCGCACCAAACAGCGTGGGAAGTAGATCCGGCTCCCCAAAAAAGCCTGCAACTGTGACCAAAGCGCGTACCCGCTGATCTTCTGCTGCAGCATAAAGGATATTCCCGCCAGAAGTGCAGACGCCCAATACTGCTGTCGCAGCCACATCCTTGCGGGTCGCCAAATAGCTCACAGCCGACGACAGATCCTTGGCCTTTTGTGCCGGGACTTCACAATGACGCTCCGCGCCACTGCTTTCCCCCCAATTGGTATAGTCGATTGCCATGGCCATGATGCCGTGGTGCGCCAATTGGCTCGCGTATGTACCGCTCATCTGCTCCTTGACAGACCCCATCGAACCGCCAACGATGACGGCAGGATATCGTCGACTGCTATTGTAGAGTTTGGGAAGATAGAGATGGCCAACGAGGTGGCCGTTGCTTCCGTTCGAGAAACTAACGATCTTTGGGGCATTCCGAACCGTTGCGGAGATGGTTGAATTCATGTTGAGATGTACTTGTAAGTTGGTTTAGATGAGACAATCCTGTTAAATGTAACAAGCATACGGAGATGACAAGCCTGAAGAATAAAGACTTGACTCCAGGGAAAAGACATGCTTTTATGATAGAGTGCGGAGAGAAAGTAGGTCAGTAAGAATGACAAGCAATCTCTCGGCGATAGGACATAAGTGTGGAGCAGGTTACGCCGGGTTCGTCAGCAGCCGCCCGGAACCACCGGAGCCACGGTTGCCCTAGAAAGCTAGGGTAGGGTACCCGAACTCCATCTAGTGCTAGTACTGCTCCGGCCAGGCTGAGTTGATAAATCGTTGTTCCTAAATGATAGACCTATAGGGGCAGGTCCGGGTAAAGGCACTTTAGTACTGGTCAGTATGAGAAAAGGTATCATAGTTGAGAAGGGCTCTTGGTGTGGCAAATAACTGGAAGATGGATGGATGCCAGGAATATTGTCTACCAATGACATCGGAACTGAAGGGGGAGGTAAAACAACAATGATCTGTATGTGATGGTTTGGCCGCCAGTGCCCATTTCAGTACTGGAAATCCGAGCCACCCCCAGTTATCCCCACCTTGATGGGCGCCCACAATTCCTGGTCAGACTGAACGGTGCCTTCTGAAGCAACCGCTCTGAATCTCCAGCTCTATCTGCCGGCCGAGGCCAAGTGATCTCAACCTTGAAATCTCGTACGTGATCCAGCTTCATAAGCGGTGCAAAAAGTTCCTCCTCTTGCTCAGCACTCACATCGTTCCCACCGTCCTCCTGTTCCATTTTGACCCAAGCCTGGATATGCACAAGCCCCTCCATCTGGCTCACTACATCCCAGACACCCGCCCACTCACTAAACCATTCATCATCATTATCGAGCACCAGAGCATGTCCAACCGGGCGAGCAATCAAAGGATGGACGAACGAGATCTCAAGCGAGCGGATTGCGTGCAGAGCACGCGGAGTCAGCGCGCCTTGGATGTTCCGCAGGATACCCGCCTGGTCCGGGCCGCGGGGGATCTGGATGTGCACTGGGTTGCTGGACCAGAGGATCTCGACGGCTTCGGCGTAGCTGCGCAGGAAGCAAGCAAGGAAGATACTACTGTCAGCAACGTTCTTTCCTACAGACTCAGAAGACAGACTGATGCAGGTGAGATGGGTGCGTGCATGCATACATTTGGCGACACGTCAGAAGAAGCGGGAGCCTGGGGACTGGCTCGGGGTTCTCATGTGTGTGGCATTTACACCAGGCCGTGCGGTCGTCGTCAGGCCCCCACGAGGTATAGTGGAGCTTGTGGCCCTTCGCGAAACATACGGTGTGTCGAAATAGGGCGTTGGTGCTGGAGATGAATACGATGACTTTGGCGCCGAAGACAAGCTCGTAGATGCGGCAACGCAGTTCCACGGGGAGTTTGGTTATGAAGAGGGAGGTGCTTTTGTGATCCATGGTCGGCCTTCCTTGACGGGTGTAGTGGAGCAAGTACCCTAAGGAGGTGGCTCAGCGGTTCTGTTCCAAGGTCGTGCTGCTCACGTTCATTTTATAGGTATCTAGGTATTCTAAAGGTTGTTGAATTGCAAGTGGGGTAAATCTTTCAGGGGTTAGACACGCTATACCTAAAAAGTAAATCACCAAGGGTCTCAATCCGGCTCCATATGGCCCCCGGCCTGGGTATCTAGGGCAACGGCAGCTGGGGCCCTAACCCGACAGGTTGTCCCCGTCACGGCGGAATGACGGAAGTTTTCCATCAAGGCCGCAGTGGCTAGGCAAGTTATGATTAGAACCCTAAGGTCAACATTATTGCCTTAAACTCTTAGCGATCATCCAGCCAGATCCTGCATTTTCCGCCAGTCCGGCAATGCCCATCTTTGCATCCACTCGCAGCCAACAACCTCATTAATTGTAGCTCGCTGGCCCGGCTCAAGAACCAGCATGCTCTTCATCATATCCGCAAACGCCTTTTCCTCCTCCTCACCAAAGAACTTAAACCCCTCTTTCTTTCGCGGCCGGCGAATCCAAAAATCGAATTTCCAATCCCAATCATAATGTGCGGTCCCATACCACGGGGTCAGCTCCTCTTTCACATTCTTGCGGCCATCTTCATCAAACCAGTTATTTCTCTCCTTCCACTCAACCCACCACCGCTCAGGCAGCTTGCCCAAGATCTCGACATGTCCTTTGATAACGTCGTCTAGAGAAAGAGGGAGCATTTGAAATGGAGACCCGTTTTCAAACACCTCCCAGATTGTACAGGCGAGTGTCCAGATATCAGACGGGAAGGAAAGCGGTTCGTCTAGACTTCCTGCGTCGGCAAAGCGTGATTCTGGCGGTGCGAGCAGAAGCGGAGTACGCGCGTTGTATCGCTTCGTTTCTCGAGGGTCAAAGGCCTCCCCGAGATCGGCTATGACTATCGGCGCGTCTTCTAAGCTCACCTTGTCGCAGTCGATGCCCAGCCAGAGTGGTACGATGAGTTCTGGCGGGACGCCATGGTCGAGCAGGGCGCCGTCTTCGCGGACTACAAGCTCTTTCGCGGGCTCGCCTGTCTTCGCGCGGAACTGGGCTACAGTCATGTTTCTCATGTCCGGGGGTAACCGGAGAAGAATGTTGCCGGGATGAAGGTCTATGCTACGTTAGTGAATAGTGCATCCCGGTATCAAGCAACATACCCCCATGAACTATTCCTTCGGAATGTATGTACTGTACTCCGAGCACGAGTTGTGCGGTGATGACTCTGGCTACCGGAAGGTGGAGGAGTCGATGGTACGGGTACAGTCTCGCTTCGTTGAGGTTGATTCTTGCGGCATCAGTGACCATGCAGCGATGAGTGCCATTGGGGCCTGAGATTGTGAAGGAATCGAGGAGACTTTGAAGGATGTGCTTGCCAGGAAGATTGGACTTGGCCGCTGCTAAGCGTGCGAGAATCTCGATATCTTGCGCTCGGTAAGCAGACTCGGCGGTCGAGATCTTGAGCGCAACGAGGCGGCGTGTGTTCCGGTCTTCTGCTAGCCACGTAGTAGCAGAGCGACCAAAGCCGAGCTTGTGGACAATTGTGTATCGAGTGGAGCAGAATTCGTCGCCGAGATTCACGGGGTGATAGCCGCCTTGGATGTAGAAGGCCGGGTCCTCGACTTCCTCGACGAATTTGTACTTCACTTCGCTGGGCTCTGTACAGGATGTCATGCTTCTTTTGTAGAAAGGTAAATACAATCGCAATTTTGACCTCAAAAGACGAAAATGCACAGGCACGAAAGATAAGGAGATTAGCTTCGATGGATAAGTATTGCTAAACCGATGAAGCATGATGAAGGAGACCGAATCTGATGGAAGAAGGCCGCTTGAGGCATGGGAACATGAAGGAACATTCACCAACCAGGCAGTAACACTGGCAGTGGCACTACCGGATGTATCGTCCGATATTTCGTTACAAGAAAACTTACCGTCAGCTAACCTAGACAGCATTGTGTCTTAACATAAGCAGGACAGTGAAGTCTTGCCACTCCTTAGATTAGCTACGTACCATAATCTGGGCGGAGAAAACTGTATTAGGCTTATGGAGAGAGTATTTAGCAGGAGACGCACCTCCTGGTGTTGCTACTTAGGCACAAGCCAGTTACTCTTCTCGAAGAGCGCCTAGGAGACTGTGTAATAAGGAGGACATGAGCCTTTCAACAACTCGAGGTTAAGCATACCAGGGTGAAAGAATGCTAGGTGAGAAATGATGAGGTAAATGTTTAGTGGAAAAGCGGGACGAGCATGGCAGAGGGTAATGATGGATGGACACAAGCACCAGAACCTAGGAGATGAATGGCCCGGAAGCTTGCAGACGGACATGCCCAAATTATTACAAGGCCTTGCTTTCTCATTGCGATAGATGCCAAACAATGATTTTAAGGTTTTGGCCAGGTCCGAGTGCATCTTGCATCGGCCCGTAGTGCAGCTGCCTTCTGGCCACGGCCGAGACAGCAACAGCGACACGTCCCATCCCGGCTGCTCTCGCTGCAGACGGAGTCTGTCGCGTTGCCAATGATTGTGCTTTTGCTCTCGCATCTCCAGCTCCACCAATGAGGTCGGGACGAGCGGACGAACATCCAACCCGACCCAACACCAAGCGGCACAACATCTGCCCGCCGGCCCAATGGTTTGTCCATATCGCCTTCCAGTATAAGAACATCCACGCAGGTGCGCTTCGGACCCGATAAGCAGTACCTTGCATTCTTCACCTCTAGGATTACAGCCCAACTTTCATCCATCACTGTACTGACCTGAACTTGAACTACCCTAGCCACTTAGCCCTAATCACCACCACATCAACAACAACAACAACAACAATGGGCGCCCTCCACAGCCAACTCCTCGTGCGCCTGCACCTCCCACCCGCCCACTCATTCACAAACAAAAGCCTCCTGATAACCGGCGCAAACACCGGCCTCGGCCTCGCCGCCGCCGCGCACGCGCTATCCCTCGGCTGCGCAAGCGTGATCCTGGGCGTACGGTCTGAAGCCAAAGGGGCCGCTGCAAAAGCCAGCCTCATCGAGCACGCACCCAACGTCGTAGATCTCGCCGATCGAGTCCTAGTCTGGGAAATCGACCTCTCTTCCTTCGCAAGCGTGCAGGCCTTCGCGGCCCGCGCGCGCGCGCACGTCGCATCCGGCAAGCGCATCGACTACGCGATCATGAATGCAGGCCTTGCGAGTACGCAGTGGGCTGTCACGCGCGATGGCTGGGAGCGCACGCTGCAGGTCAATGTGCTGGGCACGGCGTTGTTGGCGCTGGAGCTGCTGCCTGTGCTGCAGACAGTGTCAGAGCTCCCAAGCCAAGGCGAAGGCGAGCCACGACCGCACCTGACGATCGTCGCAAGCGACGTGCACAAGACCGCGTCCTTCGCCGAGCGCGGCGCAGAGCATATCCTTTCCGCGCTGAACGACTACGAGACGTGGGATCGCTCGCAGAAATGCGCTGGTGTCACGGAGCGGTATGCCGTGACCAAGCTGCTGGATATCCTGGTTACGCAGGAGATCGCACGGCTGGCGCAGAGGGATCAAACAGATGCTGGGGAGCCCAGCGTGGTGGTCAACTGCGTTGCGCCTGGGTTCTGCAAGTCGGAGCTGCTGTCGCGCGAGGACGGCGTTCCGTGGGTTGTTAAGCTCGTGCAGGCGGTTGTTGGGCGGAGTGTAAAGGAGGGGAGCAAGACGCTGCTGCATGCGGTGACGATGGGGATGGCGGGGCATGGGGCGTGGGTTGAGGATCAGGTTATTAGGGAGTGAGTATCCTTCCAATCTCATTTGATCTGTTGTAGTCGTGTTGGTGGAGGTAAGGCAATGCTAATAAGACATACATGGCAGTCCCGGTGAGAATGTCAGTGGGCCTGGGATGCAGGGAATGAGGGAGAAGGTCTGGCGCGAGATTGTGGATGTGCTGAGGAAGGTCGACCCGGGGTTAAAGATGGAGTACTGAGATTGGGACAAGGGGACGTGTCTTGAGACGGGAATGAAAGGATAATTTGATATTAAATCGCCTAAGGACATGGCCTTCGAAGGACTTGGCGGAGTTGACGCGCGCTATGTCGATGTCTGTTGTTGTTGCGACGGCACGGATAAAGATAGAGTATAACACAGTTGTCGCTGTTATCGTTGGAGTAGTTCTAGGGCTGCTGGTGCCAACGAAGAAGCAGCCAGCACGCGGTTAGGGTTATGACTGTGCCTAGGACTGTCAGTAATCAAGCCAAATGTCTGCCGCGCGATCTTCTGGAAACAGATCCCTGATATCAGGACAACGAGGTCTTGACCCTGGGTGAACAGGCACGTGTCGCAGAATGTAGCCCCCTCGTCGCTCTGCGCAGTCACCGTAGTGTAGTATGTGAGTGGGCCGATCTCTCCGGATGGGAAGCCATCAAACACCAGGACCCGACCGATGTACTTGGCGATAAAAAGGTCCCTTCGGACTTGTTCACGGCGCAGTTGAGCACGAATCCGGGTAAATGGACAAGGGCGTCGACGGTGAACGGTTCGAGGCTGAAAGAGCCATATGTTGTGTCATTTTGGCGGATTGAAATCTCCGCAACGGCATCCTCAATGTCTCCGTCAATCGTGATATTCTTGAGCAATCGGAATCGCGCGCTGCACTTGATGATACTGTTGAACAGTTTGTAGAACAGGGCCCTGGTCAGTTTGTGGCATGACTCGCTGCCGGGGGCTATGGCGAGGGTGCTGGCGCGCAGCTGGATGAGTCTCTGCATCTGGGGCCAAATGGATAGACTGGCCGTTGGCTTCTCATTATCTACTAAACTAGATAGGTTATAAGTCTAGAAAATGGTTTCTCCAGCACCAGATATATAAATCTCTTTAACTATCCCCTAAACCTCCAGCTACTACACATACAATAACAAACCTCTACAGATATACTATGGTAACTCCTAAACTATCCCTCATCTTCAGTACAAACCTCCAGGCCTCTCTCTTATCAAGCCAAAGCCTTGTAGGGAAGGACAGACCCTACCTGTACCTAGCGATGCAAGTGCCCAGATGAGACGCCAGCTGGCCCGGCCCGGGTCGAACACCCTACACAAACAAACAGTGAGTTCATTTTGAATCGGACTGCCAGCATCCTTGCTTACGCCCTGCCCTGTCCTTGACTCAGATAGGACGGTGACTGGCTGCCGCTAGAGAAGCAAGCACCTATCCATCGAGCACAGCCTTTGCGAGAGCAAGGTGGTTTGTTAATGTTTGCATATTCGCCACGCGTGCTTCCAGTTGTGAGAATCAGACCTACAGAGCGCGGACCTGGGTTAGGGACCTTGTAGAGCTCCGAGGTGGCACCTGGCCATCTAGAGGAGCCGGTGCAGATGCAGGTGCAGATACAGCTACAGCTCTGCGCGTAGTAATAGACCGCCCCTGTCTATATGGCTTGGATGCCGGAAGTCACCAGTCCTAGGCCTCTATGAATTTAGGTACGCTAGAGGGGAGCCAGGGGGCTGGAAGATAATTCTTTGGTTAACCTGTCTACTTCCCTTGGTATATCCCCCTCTTATGTACTAATATCATGTCTGCCTACTATTTATAGGGGGCAGCTTTACACACACCCCCCTTTACTGTA